>QEOT01005406.1:0-74730 GCA_003123785.1 Pterocarya stenoptera
ATACGCGCGTTTGGAATTGGAACTGATAGCTTGAATGTATGCCATATATCATACTAAATGAATTATGAGTCGTATTAACTTTTCGTTATAATTTAACAATTTGACATTTTTTAAGTAAATTTTTATGTTAATCATTAATTTTAAATAAAGCATTATTTAAATTTAATTAATCTATAATAATTATTATTATTATAAGATTTTCAAAGAGTTTTTTAATCTCTTCCACTCCACTCCAGATTATATTTATTAAAAAAAAAAGAATTATTTACCAAACAATAATTAAAAATTATTTCCTTCAGTGGCTTGAAAGTTGGACTCGCTTTGGCCCGTGCCCATCCCTTGTCAGTTCTAATTAAGCTGAACTTGCTTTGGGCCACGCCCATCTATTTTGAGCTATATATGGAAATGGAAATGGAAATGAACACACATGATCATTGGGCTTAATTTCATGTAACTAGTTGTAATTGATATATATGGAGCCCATTTAAACATCATATTCGTCGAGAGCTAGAGATCAGGTTAGAGAAAACTATATATATTTATAGCTCCCACGCCTTGAATTGATAAGTAAATTAAATATCAAGCAACTCCAGTTGGGCCCAAATGATTTTTCAAAAAAAAAAAGGTTATCTATTTGCAAACCCATTAATTGACACATTCAAATTATTCAATACGTCATCGAATGGCTTTCACATCAATTAGAATAAAAAAATATCGGTCTTCTGATTTTTTTATTTTTATTTTTTTAATCATTGTGACGAATTTTACGGTAAATGATTTTTTACACACAAATTTATAAGTAGAATGATTTTTGTTTCCAATGCTAAGACGTTTAGAGCAGGTAATGTAATTCCAAAAATTAAAAAATAAAATAAAATAAAATAAAAAGATGTCAATTATGCCTTTTGCAGTGGGGTTGATTAAATGATAGGGTCCTACGTACACTATGATCTCTTATAATTAATAATAAAAGGTGGTTAAAGCGGCCGGTTCATCTAATTTGTATAGAATATAAAAGGAAAGGGAATAATATCCTAATTATAATCTGTTGTCTTAATCATAAGAAGGATTATTATTTGTGATTTCATTACTTCATGGCCAAGAGACCACTACTCAGTTTAGATACTAAAATCATCTCATTTTATCATAATATTATAATTTTCACATAAAATATAATAAACAATTCAACTTTTTCAAATCTTAAAATAATAATAATATTTAAAAAATTATTCTAATAATATTTTATTAAACTTTTATTTAAAATTATATCATCTCATCTCACTATCTAAAACTCGGCTTAATCTTGAAGTTAGGGACATAGATATTCTTGTGGCCATCGTCTGGAATATATTTGCCAAACTTCTCTTGCTTCAACTTACTGAATATATATTTTTTTTAATTTTTTTAATTTTTATCTCAATTCATTTCATCTGAACTTTGTAAAAATAAAAGAAGCCATCTGTATTTTTATCACATGTTAATATTATATTGTGTTGTTAAAGAATTAATATGCTTTCTTTAAACTTTAGTGTGATGATCAATGCTCATGTACTTACCTGCAATCCTCCAATCATTACCCGTACGTAATTTAGATTGATTTAAGAATCTACATATATTTGTTTAATAATCCCGTTGGAATTATTCTTATGATCATGAGTTTTATTGGTACTTTTGCTGCTATCTTCTAATTATTACATCATATATTGAGTCATTCAATTAACTTGAGCTCCCATGTAGGAAGTTTTGAATAGAAAACAAACTCAAGAAAATTCTATGGAAAAAAAGCTCTTCATTTTTATGCCAAACATTCTGGAAATTTTAAGGCAATCGAGTCACCCTAAAGAAAGAAATGCCAGACATAGAAACCAAACTCATCACGTTTCACGCACGTTTTTCTTTTCCTGTCTGACCTATAAGGCTATAACCAAGTATAGACTATTTATTTGACTCGGAATTTTTGTTTTTCCAAGCAAATTCCGGCTATAATGTATAATGGTTGAAAAAAATTAATCTTAAATACAGTATTAAGATGTATGTGTTTGACGCAATTATTTTTAAAAAATAAGGTTTATTATTAAAAAATAATTTTTTATATGGATCTTAAATTTATCCATTATTTCTAAAATGAGTGAGCAATGCTAACTCGATACCTTATAATTATAAAGAAAAATTTTATTTGGTAGTCATACATTACACATCTACTTTTATTTTTTTTTATCTATATGGTGTATTGCTGTTGAGTAGAAGAACTCATTTACAAATATCATTAAAAATCTCTTGAAGTCTATAAATTAGGACATGAATTAGCTAAATAGATCACAATCTTATAAAAGTGCTATCCTAATTTATGAAATGTTCTGTCTAAGAAACATTCATAATTTGTTGGATCTTTTTTTAGGGAATATTTTGGGCACGTGGTTCTGTTTGAATTCAGATATGAGTTGAGATAGTTTTAGATGAATTGAATAAAATATTATTTTTTAATATTATCATTATTTTAAGATTTAAAAAAATTAAATTATTTATTATATTTTATATAAAAATTTAAAATAATGAGATGAGTTTTCACTCCAAGCCAGGGCTTGATGTCCAAGAAATTCTAGGTGCATCATTTGTTCTAGTCATGCCTACTACTGTTCCATTTATTTTCTTCTTTTCCAATTTGATCCTCTGGAGAAAAAAGAAGAAGAAATACGTAAGGTTTATAATTTGTTTGACATGGAAAATATTGAGTAGTCCAAGTTACGACAGTTTCCAAAGCAGCTGCTTGCTCAATGGGACTAGGTCAACCATCGGGGTCAATAAATTTGCCCCCGTGCAAGTGTACGGAAATCATGCCCCCCTGGTCTCTGAACAAGTCTTTAATTAATTTCCTGGCTCTTACAGACCTGGTTGTACATAAGAAGACGACTCTTTCTCAGGATTGAACAGTTCATCAGGGTTACATGTTTTCAGATATTTTTAGAATTTTTTTATTTTCTTTTTGAGAATAAATATGTTTTTAAAATTTCGTTTATTTTCAAAAATGAGATAAAATAAATTCAGATTAAAATTAAAAAATTAAATAAAAAATTATTAAAATATATTTTTTAATATTATTTTTATTTTGAGATTTGAAAACGTTAAATTGTTTATTTTATTTTGTATTGAAATTTGAAAAAGTTGTAATGATTAAATGAGATACGATGAAATGGATTTGAAAAAGTTGTAATAATTAGATGAGATACAATAAGATGGATTTAAAAAAGTTGAATTATTTATTTTATTTTGTATTGGAAGTTGAGTAAGTGTAATGATGAAATTGAGATGAGATGAAATGAAATGTTTTCTGAAAACAAACTAGACCTAAATTTCAAACAAAATATATAAATATAAAAATTAATAAATTTAAAAATCTAAATTATTCAGTTTCTTCAAAAAAATAATGTTCAATATCAAAATTGACTATTTTGAAGAAATCGATGCCTTCGGAAAATAATGAAAAACTGATAATACAGAAGAGATTGGACTGGTTGGCTAGCATTGCTGGCGAGCGCGGGGAAGGAAAGCCACACGTAAAAAAGGAAAGCCGTCGGTGACTGTAGTTCAGAAAGACATTGCGAAAAGAAAAAAAGAAAAAAAAAGTCAAACGTCCTCGTCTCGTCGATTCATCCCTTGCTTACAAGTTACAACCAAAAATTTTAAGGATAACGTTGGATAGTCAGCATTCTTTTTAGAAAAAGAAATAATGCTGAACAAATCTCGAGATTGTATGATCGAGAGATAATTTTTTTAAAAAATATATATATATTTATCTATTTTTTTAAAAGACGCAGATACAAATCATTTTCCTAATTTTAACACATACAAGCTTTTATTTACATTTTACCAAGGTAATTAAAATAAATATTCAAAAGTCTATCTATCTTAAGTTGTTGTTGAAATTATTATTTGAACTGGTAAAATAAATATTCAAAAGTCTATCTATCTTAAGTTGTTGTTGAAATTATCATTTGAACCCCTTGAGTAATTGTAGAGTATATGCGTGCAAAATATATGAAGAAAAAAAATTAATTTAATTAATAATGAATTTAAGGTCGATGTATATACAAGAGCTTAATTAATTAAGAAGTAATATTATATACAATCATCAGTTATATAAGCTCCGTGTATTCTTTTTGAAAAAGAATAAAATCTACTATTAAAAAATTAATTTTTTTTTATATAAATCTCATATTTATTCATTTTTTTTTTAAATGAGTGTACGACGCTTGTGCTATCTATAACTGCAAATATCATTTATCTTAATTCAGATATAAGTAATGTTAGATACAGTAATGAGTAGTGTAAATATCACGTATTCATTTTGAAAAAGAGTGAGATCTAATATTAAAAATGAACTTTTTTAAAGTGGATCTCATATTTAAAAAAATATATATATACGACGTTTATATTATTTATGACTATAAATATCATATTTTTTTAAATATAGATATTCGGTGAATTAATTTCTAGATTAGGTGGTCCACCTCCATCCTCAACAATTTTAGTCCATGAAAACTTGGAATTAATGCCATGACGTTTTTTATTGGTGAAAAGGATGCTCCAATTTAATTAGCTAGCTAGCTTGTTCGGAGTTGTAATTTTCTATTTACTTTTTTGTCGTGTTTTTGTTTATATTTTGTCTTCTTCCTCGAAAGAACCTTCTTTGATCTCATCTCATGAACCTAGACATGTCTCTAGAAATCAAATAAAATAATTAAAAAAAAGAATGGTTTGCGTTGCTCGCAAGGCAGTCTCGTATAATAATGCTAATACATAATCAAGTGTGCAATAAGGTGTAGCTGACTTTTTTAACCCATGGCTCCTTCCTGGCCCATTCCTAGATACCATGAAATTGACGTTAATTTGCTATATGTAATGTCAATTCGGGTAATTAAGACAAAAATGAATGTGCAGTAGAATGGCTTGAAAATGACATTTGACAATCCTCTTGCTACCTAGGAGAGTTGAACTTGAACTTAAGATCCATATATGGATCCTTAATTAGAAAGAGAGACATCATCAATCTTAACGTTTGGATAGAATTCGAAGATTTCAAATGAAAGAAAAATAAACACATAAAATATATTTTATAACATTTATTACGATCGGTGTTAATTTTTCGATTGTATTTATTCGACCCATTTTTTGTTTAGATATATAATATACAATATGCTAGGACAACCTTCTTAATATTAATGAAAAGCCTCTTGGTTTAGGTTAAAATAGTATAATTTGGAGTAGTTATGGTTTCAATTTTATTATACATGATGAAGGTAGTATTTATAGCTAGCTAGGATATTTTCATTGGATTAATTATATATTTCCTTTTATTTAATTCCGTCGGGCCAATTGTTACTTACCCCTTAACTTTTGAAGCTCACACCAACCGTCGTTATCATCCAGCAGGGCACCAATTCTGCCCCCATTTTCCTCCAATGAAGACGCCAAAAAAATAAGAGATTATTCCCCCATCTTCAATGCTTCTCATCTACGTCCATAAACAATATATTTTTTTAGAGATAGAGACCGTGGTCTCTCACTCCATGCCAGCACAATTAATGCATATATATATTTAGTCTTTTTTAATACACATAAATATATATATATTTATATATATGAGAAGTGGTAATAGCGTACCGTTTTAAAAGAGATTTTATAAAATCAAATCTATAAATTGATATGATTTAAATCTATTTTACAATAAAAATAATTTTACAATATCACTACAACAAAAAGGAAATTTCTCGATTAATTTATCGCGATTAAAAGACTATTCGCAACTAGAATATAATATATCGCATCAAGTTGCGTCAATTTGTAAATTTATTTTTGTAAAATTTTTTTGTGACTAAAAGATTTATATATGTATAAATATACATTGCACGAAATTATAGAAAATGTGTAAATAGCCTCACTTTTTATTGCCCTCACCTCTTTTGTTACTTTATTTGTGTTGATTATCTTTCCACTTATACTCAGCATTCAAAATTATAGAAATTGTGTAAATAGCCTCAATTTCCTTCCGACTCACACATGTTTCTGGTCATGTTGAAAGACACTGGCAGGCATTTTATTCCCGCCAAATGCAATAAATATGGCAGCAGCAGCAAACACCATTTTATTTCTGATTAATTGATCCTCAATAAAATCTGTTCCTAGCAGTCTCTTGTTTGCCACGATGAATTGCATTTATGACTCACGAAAATTTGTCATATTCTTTTTGTTTTGGATAATACTAAAGCCGGGGGCTCCCGTTGGCTTTTTATGTGTTTTTTTTTTTTTGTTACATAAATTTTTTTAATATTTTTAAAAAACAAAAAAAAAATCTATAATATCATTAAAAAATACTTATTTAATCACGAAGTGTTTTTTAATATATTTTTTAATGATTAATATTTTTTTCTTAGCTCCAGTGGAACGTGATTAAGAAAATATTTTTAATGATATTGTAAATTTTTTATTTATTTTTAAAAAAAATTAAAAATATATATGTAAAAACAAAAAATACATAAAGAGCCCGGCAGGGGCTCTAGCATTATCCTTTGGTATTTGTTTTTAGACGCATCTTGAAACAATTGTACGTGAAGTAATAGGACCCACAGATTCTATATTTGTTTTCTAACCAAGATGGATGCATGATACTGCAGCCAGCCAGAAGATCGTGGGTATTGTTTTCATAAACGTGGTCGTTTTAGAATGCTGAAGTGGGGCTTTGTTTAGTGAAGTGTACCATCATGCATGGCAATAGTGGGGGGAGGTTTAGATTAGTAGTTGATGATCTAATTATAGATGGCAAGGAGATTAATAAATTGCATAAGGAAACTAATCCATCTCCATCAACCTAACCACCCTCCTAAATACTTGCCAAATGACATCATTAAACGTAAGCATATTGTCATTAAGAGATAATTAAAAATAAATAAATTATATTGCACATATTTGTTTGTAAATACTTAATACCATATGGAGTAGTCTCAACCTCAACAACTTAAGACTCCCCACCCATTTCATGTACGTTTTCTCTTCATCCATCTCATCATGTGTTGTCTGGCCTTAATTAAGTCACTTGTTCCATGTTAACTCTCTCACTATTATGAATTGAGGTTAGATTATCTTTGATTCTTTGTAAATTGATCAATGGCCACATTTTAGAAGAGAAATGTTAACGCCTGATTTGAATAGTGAGATGAGATACGATAATTTGTAAATAATAATGAAATGGTTTGAATTGAGATGTTTTATGGGATTATGGAAAATAAGAAACAAAAAGTTAAATAAAAATATTATAATTTTAAAATATATAAATTTTGTTTTGAAATTTAAAAAAGTTTTTTTTTTTTTTGGTTTAGTTGATATACATACATACCATGATATTCTTCTTTTGTTGCTTCATTAATTTATAATATCGTAAGGATGATGGTGGGGTATGATGCGGATTATAAGACTTCAAATCCAAGCTTAGACGCAAGAATTTACAAGTGGCTCTGTATATCATTGTCAACTAGAATGTTAAAAGAGATGCAAATCCCATCAGAGAAGGAAAGAAAAATAAAATAGAAAACTCTTTAAGGCCAAATAAATATTCTTTTAAGTAATTATATTTCTAAAATTGTGAATCCTAATGTAAAGCTGGAAATTTAAATGATGGTTAGCGACCCACTGCATGTGATAATGGCAGAATCAATTTTTTTTTTTTTTGTTTTTGTTTTTGTTTTAACAAGTGTAATATTTAGGTTCGTTTGGATAGTAAGATGAGATAAGATGGTTTTAGATAAAAGTTGAAAGTTGAATAAAATATTGTTAGAATATTATTTTTTAATATTATTGTTGTTTTAAGATTTGAAAAAGTTGAATTATTTATTATATTTTGTGTAAAAATTTTAAAAAGTTATAATGATGAGATGAGATGAGATGAGATGAAATCGTTTCTGTATCCAAACGAGTCTTAATCAAAATAAATACATAAAATTGATATTTTTTAACCCATTTAAGAAATCAAATCTCATTCTTTTCTCAAACAAGTGAAAAACTGAGATTTCAAAAAAAAAATATATATATCATCACAAGGAGGAGGAAATTGTGATGATCACATTGAAATAGTATGCAAAAGGATATGAGGTATCTCAAATTCTCAATGCAACTGTGTTCCTAATTTTTCATAGTTTTTTTCTAGGGTCATTAATTAAACTGGATATAATTCCGGTGATCCTAACAGTTTTTTTTTTTTTTCCTGATTCTAATTTCAAGAATTTAGAAAATAGAATCCATCAAAATTCTATTTATTTATTTATTTTTAACGTTGGCTTGATAACGATTGGACATCTCGAAGAAATATACATGCGCCAAAGCCCATGTGGAGGAACTTGAGAAAAGAGTAAAAAGCAATCTCGATATCGATCGTTTGTACTGCGAAGGGGCGCTCAAAGGCAGCAGCACGCCAGGCTCCAGCAGTGCACACCCGGCACGGCCCGTAAAAAATCACACGGTTTTGTTTGGTTTTCAATCTCTTTCCTTTTCTCTCTCCGCGGCCATGAGCGAGAGAGCGTGATGCGTGAGTGCGAGTGCGTTATTGCTGGCTGCTGCCGCACAATCATCAAGGTAGATTCTCTTTTTCTCGTTTTCTTTTTCTTTCTATTCTCTCTCGCTTTTGTTTTTCTGAATCAACATCGACATTTATCATCTCGACAGCCAAGAAACCGTACAAAAACGCACAGAGACAAAAAAATAAAAAAATAAAACACGTAAACTGGGAAAGTAATCAGAACACGCACGCACGCACGCACATGTAAGCATCACTGACACAAACACACATAAACACAGTTTCTCTCTCTAGCAAAGGAAATATCCACGTCATTTCCAACCACCGCCTGCCGAACCCATCCTCTCTCTTGCTCTATCTCATCCTATCTTACCCCTTCCTCACTGTAGCTCATTGCATTTGCCCCCTTCCTTACCCACCCTCTCGATTCTTCTTCTTCTTCTCCTGCTTCTTCTCCGTATAAATTACCTTCACAAACTCCTGATCCGAAGTTTATTCTCTTTTGAGAGTCTTCTCAACCTCTTCCAGACTCTGTCTTTCTTCTTTGCTAGATCAGCCCCTAAACAAAATGCCTCCTTGGTGGGGAAGAAAGGGCAGCAAGAACAAAGGACAGAAACAACAATCGCAGCAGCAGCAGCAAGTTGTATACCAAAACCCCGTCAGCAGCCACCTCCTGTCCAAATTGTTGATCAAGAATGAAAACACAAAGGGCAAGGACAGGGAAAAGCCCAAGAGCTTCGACGAGCTCCTGCCGCGTAATTCGCCGCGTACCAGCAGGGATTTTGGCGGCTCGTCCGGGTTCTCGGGTTTTGATTCGGACAGCGGCGAGAGGAAATGCCATCCGCTGCCTCTGCCGTCGACTTCGTTCGGGAACGATCATATCCATGGGGTTGTGCTGGGGCTGGGATCCGGGTCGGGTTCGGTTTCGAGTGTGAGCTCCTCTGGGTCCTCTGAGGATCAGTCGGTTGCTCAGGAAAATGGTCAATTCGGTAATTTCAGGTTGGTTTTGGGGGCGTCGATTTCTAGGGATTTTTGGAGCTTTGGATGGTTAGGTTTTTCGTTGTATTTGGATGTTTAATTCTAGGCGTTTGATTCATTAAATTGATCGTCTCTGGTGTTATTGATGATGTATTTACTTCGATTGTTTTGAGGAATTTAGCCACTTTAATTCAATTGATTTTGTGACAGAGGCACTCTGTCTCGAGAGTTTTGTCTGCTTTGCATATTGGGGGGTATTTCTGGTTTGAAAAAAAAAAGAAAAAAGAAGGGGCGTACGGGTTTGCCGTCGGTTATGCTCTGTCAGCCTTTTAAACCGAGTTTTGTACTGCTGCTAAAATTTTTCCTTGTCAGATCTTGATAGCTGTGTAACGAGGCTTCGATCTTTACAACTGACATACACCACGTGGATCTACTGTCGGTTTTTTGCTCTGAGCTTTCGAACTTAGTTCAGTTGTCCATTTCTGTATTTTCTCTGGATGTCATCCCGACAACCTAGCTAAGTATTTGCCTTTTCTTGGTTTTTTCCCCCCGTAAATAGATGCGTATCCCTGAAAAATGATTACGCGTTGTGGCGAGAAATGAGGCTGTAGCAAGCTCTTTATTATGTTGGACAATCTTGATCGCGTGCGTTGTCTGCTTGAAGCCAAGTACTGCTTATTGTTATTCTTCGTTGCTTGTTAAATTATCATTCGTTTCAGTTCGTATCTTCCATGTTACACTAACTCCATTAACTTCTCCCCATGAAGAAAGATGGCCAGAATTTGAAGATAATGGAGTTCACTTTGTCTTAGAATTGGCTTATCAAAAAGCTGTCTCTTAGATTTGAGAAATTAATCAACATTTAGCAGTGGCCTTCTATCCTATACATCTTTTCTCTATAGAAGTGAAGGTCTAGGGTTGGCTTGTCATTGATGTGGAATTAGATGGTTAGTGATTATTCTATTGTCTAACTTGAAAGCTGAATAAATAGTTTCAATTATGCTTCTTTAATTAACGCTGTTTTGATTGTAGAGGACAAGGTGATACCAAGTTGAACATGAGGTCGAGAAGCCCTGGTCCGGGGTGTAGGGGGCCTACAAGCCCCACGTCGCCTCTTCACCCACGATTAAGCAGCTTGAGTCTGGAGTCTCCAACAGGAAAGCAAGAAGACGGGAAGAGTCAATGTCATCGTCTGCCTCTTCCTCCAGGTTCTCCTACTAGCCCTTCTGCCTTGCCTAGCACCAGAACAAGTGGAGGCATGGAAAACACAGTTTTTACAAAGTCCCAGGTGAAGAAAGGAAGGCTACTAGGAAGGGGGACATTTGGGCATGTATACCAAGGGTTTAATAGGTAATTGAAGTGCTTAGTATATATCACTCAGTCCTGAAGTAAAATACAATTACACCCCCTTTGATTAATGCAGTTTTATTGACACCCTTGGTTTCCAAGCTCTCGTGGTAGCTACTTTGCAGCCATCTTCTATCAGATTACTCACATGTGATGCAAGCAAACCCACAAACTCACTCTCACATCTCTCTCTAACCATATACCTCTGATAATCAACCTATTTTTGTATGATTGATTTTTATTAATGGTTCTAATGGGAAGTGAATGAAATTAGGTAATCAGAACAATTGCATACAACAAGGCTTGTGATCAGAGAAATTGAAAAACCCCAGGGTGTCAATAAATCTTTTTCAATTCTAAGGATGTGTGTATATCTTACCTGACAATAATTGAAGTTAACAATGAGTGTTAAAGGGAAAATGCATGCTTATTATCAGAAGCTTTTTCTTATGGAAACCACACACACATACCTCTTAGTATATTTCCTTTATTATGGCAATAAGAAGGGAAAATCTAAGGTGTTATTAACAACAAAAGGAAACCATATCACCAGATAAATAACAGAAGAAGACTTATTTAGCTTTATATATTTTGTCGAACAACTCTATATGTTAAGCATTTTTTGTTCAACAGAAATTCTAGACTCCATGTGAGTTTCTATGCGTGTACGGGGGGTGGTCTGTCATGTAACAATCTTTCTTTTTTTGATAAGTTGTAACAATCTTTCTTTTGATATATCCATATTGGACATAAAAGGACTCAGCAGCCATGCCAAGGAAAAGAACTCTAGAAAAAGAGTAGCATTTTTACTATTTTCTTACTTCCAATTGATCTGTTTGCAACTATGACAGTGGAAGTGGGCAAATGTGTGCAATAAAAGAAGTTAGGGTTGCCAGTGACGATCACACATCAAGAGAATGTCTCAAGCAACTGAACCAGGTAACATATTTATTAATTTATTTCTTCCCTTAGTTCACGTTATAACCGAATATTTTATTTTCAACAGGAGATAAATTTGCTCAGTCAGCTTTCTCATCCAAACATTGTTCGGTACTATGGAAGCGAAATGGTAAGAGTTGATCTCATAAAGCCGGACACAGTTATGTAATAAATATATATATGAGTATATTTATATATGTATATGGAGATTTCACGTCCAATCTATGTATTTAATTGTGAATATTGGACCCTACTTTTGTTATAACTCTGGATTATCATGTTCTCAGGGTGAGGAAACACTTTCAGTTTATTTGGAATATGTCTCTGGTGGCTCAATCCACAAATTACTTCAAGAATATGGCCCATTTAAGGAACCTGTTATTCAATATTATACCAGTCAGCTTATATCTGGGCTTGCCTACTTACATGGAAGAAATACAGTACACAGGTACTTGGCGATAATTTAGATGGTTCAGCTTTGTTAATTTCTTTATGATTACTAAATGATATGTATTTCCTGGCAGGGACATCAAAGGGGCAAACATTTTAGTGGACCCAAACGGTGAAATCAAGTTGGCAGACTTTGGAATGGCCAAACATGTATATTTATCTTACCCCATAAACATAAGTTTACTTGTAAAACATTAGGGAGAAAGTCAGACGCCCTTTTATTTCTAAGTCAATTAATCTGTTATATAATGATCCAATGAAAGCCCAAACCACATTTGGACTCATACTTTGGAAGGACTAGTCAAATTGGAGCCCCTTGGAATCATAATAAACCACAAGAACTTCTCCCTCACAAGCAGTGTTGGATATGTTTTATCACACACTCATAATCTAGGGTGTTACATCTCAAAAAATATATTAGTGCAAATTAATCCAAATATTTGAAACTAAAATAGTCATCCTATTTAACTAGTCATACCATTTAAGTTCTATGTCTCCCCCCTCCTACGATTTCAAGCAAGCATGCAAATTGGTGGGCTACAAACATATTTTTACCGGTGAACTTTGAGAATAGAATGAATTGTATTCTTCTTTTTGTTATTGCCTTCCACTAGTGGGTAAAAATGATTTCTGATTTTTGGTGGTTCTGATTCAGATGAATTCTTGTGCCTCAATGCTTTCTTTCAAGGGAAGTCCATACTGGATGGCACCTGAGGTATTCTCTCTCTCTCTCTCTCTCTCTCTCTCTCTCTCTCCCCAAACCCCATCTCTTCTGGTAACAGATGCACACATTATCCTAATTTTTTCCCTTTCAATTTTTCGTGTTACTAAGTCNTTGCTCAGTCAGCTTTCTCATCCAAACATTGTTCGGTACTATGGAAGCGAAATGGTAAGAGTTGATCTCATAAAGCCGGACACAGTTATGTAATAAATATATATATATATATGAGTATATGTATATATGTATATGGAGATTTCACGTCGAATCTATGTATTTAATTGTGAATATTGGACCCTACTTTTGTTATAACTCTGGATTATCATGTTCTCAGGGTGAGGAAACACTTTCAGTTTATTTGGAATATGNGTGTTCTACTCACGTTCCTATCTTGTTTTCTAATCTCAGGTTGTCATGAATGCAAGTGGCTGTGGTCTTGCTGTGGATATTTGGAGCTTGGGATGTACAATTCTTGAAATGGCTACATCCAAACCACCATGGAGCCAGTTCGAAGGGGTGCGGCAAAAGTTATTCAGAAATTACTTTTTTATAGAACTTATTTTGTTATGCCCTTCTTTGAAGTGTTTGTAGGACTGAGCCGTTATGTTGCGTTGGTTTAAACAGGTAGCTGCAATATTCAAAATTGGAAACAGCAAAGAAATCCCTGAAATTCCTGAAATCCTTTCAAATGATGCAAAGAGTTTTATCAAGCTGTGCTTGCAGCGAGACCCGTCGGCACGGCCAACAGCCTCACAGTTACTTGATCACCCCTTCATTCGAGACCAGGCAACAAGTAGAGTAGCAAATATGAATGTGACCAAGGAGGCCTTCCCTTATATGTTTGATGGAAGCTATACACCGGTAATGGCCTAAGATCCTTTCCCCAAAAAACTAAGTTCTCGCTTATAATATTAGGGTTCTGATAAATGATGCCTGTTTGGATTGGAATGATTCTCTTTGAATTTATACACCAGTTATTAAGAAATTTGTTTAGGAAACTTTCTTTTTTAACTTTGAAATGTGTTTTTATGGTATAAGAGCTGTATTATTGACTCACGAATTAAATGGTTTTTTCAGACTATGATTTGCAGAGAGAGAGTAGTACATCATCTTCATAATGTTCAGGACTTCCACTGATGAGCGTTTGTGCTTATAAATGGTGTTTATGTCTGTTTAGGCTTTGGTAAATTGAACCGGAATGTGCATGCTATGATTGCACTTATATTGAAGACTTTTAACAGTAACTCTTGACGTGTTGGTCTATATGCATATCACCGAAAATGAACAACATTGTTTGTTCAATCCTAGTGCAATTTGTGTGCATGGATGAACATGTAAATTCTATTTGATATGAAACTGAATGCTTTTTGTGATCCTTACATGATATTGCCATGAGAATTTAGGGTTATCTTCTGCAATGGACATTTTAGCAAAATAATTTCTAGTTCCACTGTCTTTTCTAAAAGATCAAGAAGTCTTCTGTGGCCACTGACCTCGATGAATACAAGTCTATGCACCTTTAATTATTTTCATTCATCAAAGTTGGGCTCGAGCTAATCTCTTATTGACTTCAACTTTCATGAGCAGACGGTGTCAGAGCTGCATTCCAATAGAGCAAATACCACTTTGAGTGATAGAAATTATGCGACAATGCCAGTGTTTTCCACTTCAGGAGCTATGAAAAGCCCGAGGTACTAACATCCTCCCGTTTTACCCTCATTCACGCTTCATAATTGAATGGCATTATGAAAATGACATTGCGTTTAAATTTTTATGTGTGCAGGGACAGTATAAAAGCGATTACATCTTTACCTGTGTCCCCCTGTTCAAGCCCCTTACGACAGTATGGACCTGCGCACAAGAGCTGTTTTCTTTCCCCTCCTCATCCATCTTATGCTATGATGGGACAAAGTGGCTATAACTTGAATGAGTACTCCTCGTATACAACGATTAGACCAAACAAAACATTTACTCTTGACCCTTGGCAGGAGATCCCCCCATATAATAGAGTCCGTACCCCTGGTGGATCACCAAGAGCAAGACCTATTTGAATATGTAAATATGAGCAAAAGCATAGAACTTCCCTAGTTTCCCCGGAATGTTTTATGGATTAGAGCCACACAATCTGTATTAGGAGGATCTAGTATTCATGCTCCTCTCTTTTTATTCTTTCGGACAGCTCGGCAGTTCAATTTTGCCACCTCTTTTTAGGAGTGAGAGGATGCTTTCAATGTATGGGAAGTTGAAGAAGAGAGCAGCAAGAGAGCCAAAATTTCAGTGTATGGTGGGGGGCAGATGATGATGGATGTATTGATGTTGTAACAATATCTTGAAGGTTGTAAATGGACGGTGGTCTCCTTGTTTGTAACATTAATTATATTGTATATACTTTATTAAAAGAATAACAAATTAACTTAAAATGAAATAAAAAGAAATTTATCCTAAATCCAACAGAATAAAAAAAACCAACTACATAGAAGGACAAGAAACTAACTACATAAATTGGAAAAACTGTTCCGTGGATATCTTTGCTTCGGAACAAAACAATTAGAATTAGGCTCGTGGTAAACTGGAATGTATATTATCTATATGGAATGTATATTATCCATATAGGAGATCTTTGAATTGGCATAAAAGAACTACATAAAAAAGGAGCAGTTCGGAGGTGGGTCCATCTCCAATTCTCCAAGGTGGCTCCGTTGACGAGGGCCAACCAATTGGCCTGCAGTTTGGCCTACTCCATGGTGGCCCTTGGCAAGGCCATCCATAAAGGGGCTCATCGTCAAGGGAGCAACACGGCTTGGCCACCATGGTTTCGGTTGATATTTTATTTTTTGTTGGTTTTTTAACATTATTTTTCTTTTGTATACTTTTTTATTATAAACTGGTTGACATTATATTTTATTGTGAATAGGAAGAATTTCTCCCTCCTAAACAAAAGCGGATGTTTTACACTACCAATATACTTTTTGCAAATAGAGTCTTAAGGAAGATTCAAGTCATGCCTTAGCCATATTTGAAAGAGTGAAGCTAGGCTTCCGTCCAGCATCGACTATTGGGCGTGACGTTTAGGCAAAATTCACTTTTTCTTATTTTTTTGATTTTTCCTTTTCACATTTTTTCAACATCTTTAAATATTTTTTTAAATGTTAATACATTAATAGTCACTTCCTTAATCAGTAAGTAAAAATATATATATATATGAGCAGTCAAAATGAAAAATCAAAAGTACCATTGAATCTTTATTGTTATCATTATGAAAAGCAAGATATTTTATCTATTTAATCTTACTACCTGCATACCATTTATAAGTAACCCTTTAATGAAGGTACAACTCGTTTATGAGCCATATTACAAAAGGATTAGTTAAAAGTATAATTAAAGCTATATTGAAATAATTTAAAACAAAAAAAAAAAAAACGAAACTTCTCCCTTCCAAGCAAAGGGAGATCCTACATACTATTTGTTCTCGTCAAATCAAATTGAGATTTTCTTTGAAATCAAGGATATGATATGCAAAATCTGAGCAAATAAGGGAGCCTTTTGTAAAAAATTGAAAATTCAAGGGCTAAATTACAATAATCTTTTAAGAAGAATTCTATTATTAAGTTAATATGTAGAGCACGTATAGTTAAATGTTTATATGACATAATTTAATTTGAAAAATAAATTTTAAAATTTGAATCTTACAAATCAAATGTTACCATTTAAGTGGTGTGCATGGCAGATGGATCTAATTTTTAAAAAAATCAAAGTTAACTTCAAACTAATCCTATAAGGACGAACAAACACTTAAGTCGGTTTATGGGAAAAAAATGATAAATTAAAAGAGAAATACATTAGAGAGATTATATAAAAAATAAACTTATAAAATGATGTGATTTGATGTGATACGTTAAATTATAAAATTATTTTTATTATAAAATAAATATAAATAATCTAAATTTATGAATTTAGTTTTATAAGTTAACTTGCAGGACTTCTCAAATTAAAATTATTGATTCGGGGACCATGCATCGAACCCCTTTCCCTCGCTCGGATGATATCCAAACCATTTTCCCTCTCTCGAGTCTCCCTTCCTCTACAGGCTTTTTAAAGAGCTTTCGAGTCTCCATCGCTAGGAGGGCGAGATGCCGATTGAAATGCCCAAAGGGCTGCCGTTCTCTGTCGACACATGGAGTCATTGTTCCCAGAGAAAGAGGCACCACTTCTTAACCCATGCCCACAAAGACCACTCCTCCGGGATCTCCACTCACTGCTCTTTTCCTATCTACTCCACCCTTATTACCAAGATCCTCGTTCTTCAGCACTATCCCCAGGTTTCTTTTATCTACCACTTTTTCTCGACATTTCTTTCAGACATGGCCACGTACTTTGTTGTTTGTTTAATTTTGGTTTTTTTTTTTTTCTCCCGCAGCTTGATGATTCGCTGTTCGTGCGTATTGAGGTGGGACAATCAGTGGTCGTATATGATCCTGATGGGGCTTTCACTGTCACGGCATTCGATGCGAATCACTGTCCTGGTAATGATTTATCTTTCCTAGTTTTGATCATGTGTTTCATTTTTTCGTTTAATTGGTTTGCTAATTGTTTTTGGAAACTTGAGGTTTATGTCTTATTTTTGCATATTTTGTATCTTGTATGATTTGCTTTATGAGTTTGGTTGATTCAATTTTAGTTTTGAATTTCCATTAGGAGTCTTATTTGAATTCTTCTCCGGGATGGATTTTGTGTAAGTTTCGATTTTTCGTTGATATGGTTTGGTAATGGCATCAATTTAAATTATTCACCATAGAGTTATGTTTGTAATTTGAACTAAATTACTCGATCTTTCTCTTGGTGAGAATTAGATAGAAGTTTGATAAGAAGTATAGAGCTTTAATAAAATAGGTAATTGAGATGAAGCTGGATACTTTTTTTCCTTTTTGTTTGTAGAGAAGGGGGATGATTAGTTTGCTCTTTCTTTAATTTTTATAAGGACTTCAAATGATTTAGGGAAGCTCTATTGACAGATCATCCCTTGTCTGGCATGGATTGTATATACTTCAGGAGCTGTAATGTTCTTGTTTGAAGGCAATTTTGGTAATATCCTGCATACGGGAGATTGCAGACTCACACCTGAATGTGTACAAAGTTTACCAGAGAAGTATGTTGGCAAGAAAGGAAAAGATCCGAAGTGTCGACTTGATTTTGTTTTCCTAGACTGCACATTTGGTAGATGTCATCAAAAATTTCCCAGCAAGCATTCAGCAATCAGACAGGTACCCTTGGTCTTCATTCTGTTATGTTGTTTTTGGTAATATTTGAGGTGGGCTTTAGTATGCTTCCATTTGTCTGAATTGTGGCCCCGCTAAGTCCTGTGTACTTATTTTGATTCTCTTGCTTTACCCCGAAATTTATCAAAGTGTAGGCTTTTTTCAACTGTAGATACATATGAGCATTTGGCATAATCAAAATCTATCATGATGGGTGCCTGCCTGTTATATTGTCTATCTTGCTCCTATGTAGTTTCTGAGAATTTGTGTGAAAACTATTCTGTTGTTTGCATAATCTGTAGTCTTGTGAGTAATGGGCTTTTTTTCCTGTAGGTAACATTCATTTAGGTTGGATTTGGATAGATAGTTCAAATGAGATAAGATAAGATGTTTTGAATAGTAGTTGAATAAAATATTGTTAGAATATATTTTTTAGTATTATTTTTATTTTGGGATTAGAAAATGTTGAATTGTTTGTTATATTTTTGTATGGAAATTTGGAAAAATTGTAATGATTGAGATGAGATAAGAGGATTGTGTATCCAAACTGAGCGAACCTGATTTTGAATCTCATCAATGATAAAGATTTTCTTGTATCGGCCTATTTTTAGCAAAGTTACTTTATTTCCTCTACACTTTTAGCTGTGCAGAAAATCCCCAATTTCATATTGAACTCTGATTTAGGTCAATAATAAACTCATGCTGTTCTTCATTCACTATGCATTCTTGTGATGCTTATCGGTCCCTAAAACACCAGTGTCCATTAATAAGTCGTTTAATCAGAATTTGGAAATGCCAGGACACAACGTTTATCTAGATTGGCATTAGCGATCAGTAAGTGCATGTAATTATGAAAGAAAGATGGCTTTTTCAAGTTTCCCTCAAGTTATAATCTTGGTTAATGTTAGCCTCACAAAATTGTGTGTTTTTTTGTTGTTTCATTTCTGTTGTTGTTTCTTTTTCGGGTTCTTAAAATGTATTTAGGTGTGTTCTTTTGTATACTCCCTGAGTGCATAGGCGATGCCTATTTCATTCGTATTAATAAAGTTATTTTACCTATTAAAAAATGTTAGCCCCCATTTCATCTGACATTTGTAGTTGTCTCCACAAAACAGGTTATTAATTGTATATGGAAGCATCCAGATGCTCCTGTGGTGTATCTGGCATGTGATCTTCTTGGTCAGGAAGAAATACTGGCATATGTGTGCCAAACGTTTGGATCCAAGATATATCTTGATAAAGCCAATAATCCAGAATGTTTCCAAGCTCTTACACTTACACATCCTGGAATCATCTCTGAAGATCCCTCCTCCCGGTTCCAGGTATTCGATGGATTTCCTAAACTGCATGAAAGGGCAAAAGCAAAACTTTTGGAGGCCCGAGCCAACTTTCAACCTGAGCCGCTCATAATCCGGCCATCAACACAGTGGTATGCATGTGAGGACGAGTACTCCGAGAAAGAAAACCAAAGAAAACTGAGATTGAATGGAGCGGTGAGGGACCAGGTTGGTGTTTGGCATGTTTGTTATTCAATTCACTCATCCAAGGAAGAATTAGAATGGGCCCTGCAACTTCTTGCACCAAAGTGGGTTGTTTCAACAACCCCCAGTTGCAGGGCGATGGAGCTGGAATATGTTAGAAAACACTGTTTTGCCACTCAATTAGCTTCAAAAGACCCAATCTGGAAGCTTCTCGACATTGCCATGGAAGATTCTGTAGACGTAGATGTATCAATCAAAGCTGTTACTGGTTCTCCAGTGGTTGAAGGGAGCACACAAAATTATGTCGAACCTCAGTTTGAGCCAGTAAAAGTGTCTACTAGCCTGAAAGGACTCATAAAGTTGTCCCCTCAAAGCAACAATGTGACATTATTTGGAAAGGCAAGACTTGGTCTCCAAGATTTTAGTTTTTCACATGAAGAGCCAAAAGTAGTAACCATTGACAATGGCACTCCACAAATAGCTGCCAACAAATTAGACGCATCCTCTTTCTCTTTCAAAGAGGATGCGGAAGTGAAAAGCCAGAAATCAGAAAACAAGACAGGTATAAATGGAACTGAAGCACAACGTCAGGGGTCAGTGGATAAAGAAACAGAAGATTGTAAGTGTGTTCCATGTTCAACAATTGGATCTTCAAAGAGCTTTGGTGAAAGATTTAGAAAGTTGTACAGGTCAATGAATGTCCCTGTGCCTCAGCCTCTTCCCTCCCTAGTGGAACTTATGAAAGCCAACAAGCGAGCCAAGAGGAAGTTCGATTAATGAAACAAACCAATCGACTGTGTTTCACTTTGTCAGGACTGACAGGAACAGAATATAAAATACAGAAAGGAAGCCTGGGATTGGTTTACTTTCTCAGTTTCTACCACCCTACAGGCTACAAGGAGGTGGTAAAGGGCAAGTATACATACGACACTAAAAGATTGGTGCGTAGCCATACGATTAACCTCATTGTTTTATTCTTGTTGGTGGGGTGAGTGTATTTTAATTTTTTATAGCAGTGATTCATCCCCTCTATGAATTAGGATTCATCTTGATTGTGGAAAAGGGACGTCTGGTATTGTACTGTCACCAACGCATACGAAGGCATGTAATATCTCAAAAATAAAAATAATTGGAATAAGATACTTTTGACATATTTTTAACTATAAAAAAGTCTACAATCTATGTTAAATTACGACAATCAAGATGGTGTCTGTTTAACAATTCACCTATTTGTCATTCATCATTACTATAAAAGAAAAAGAAAAAGAAAAGAATCATATGACCTTTTGGATGAACTTACTAAAACATCCCTTCATGTCTAAGTTTAAGAGCTATTCTAATGGATTCTTTTATCTTATCCTTTAAAATACATTATCAAAATTTTTTTTTTTATTTTATATATTAATTTTTACAATATACCATACATCAACTTATCTATTTTTTTTTTCATATCATTTAAATATTATACTTTTTAATCTTTTTTATTTATTTTAAATATTTTCTCTAATTACTAATGATGTCCTCATATATTTTGATATTTAGAATATCTCTCCATATACAATGTCATATAATTATATCATATTTTGGATTAATCCAAATTTATAAACTAAATCAAAATATAAATTAATTCAAAATATGATGAACAGTATTCTCTACATCTAGAGATTTACTGTAACAGAATGTAAAAGTATTTTTAAAGTAGAAGATCCAATAGAAGGTATTTTTGAGAGCATTTCTTTATATTTTAAAGAAAAATATATTATAAAAGATCTACTAGCTGGGGAACAGGTAACCAAAGACAATCTGAACTCTAGGACGGACTTTTCACAGCCACCAACCAATAAACCTGAAAAAGCCACTATTGATCGATGTCCTAACTATGGGTGCCCATTAATAAACATCCACTACACAAACACGTTTCTGATACTTTAGTTGATGGCTAATGCTAACCAAAGTTGTGTGAACAGTCCCATTTAGAAGACTTCTCCAATTTCGTTGACTTTCCTTTTCTTTTCTTTTTTTTCACGGGACTGTAGTGGATGTTGGTCTATTTAGTTCTAATTCTGTTCTGACTTCTGTGGGTGGCGTCTCATTCTTCCTGGTACAATTATTGAATCCAAAAGCACCCATGTTTCACGTTCTTTTCGACATGGAAGAATGTTGCGATTGAGACGAGATCCAAGTCCATTGCAGATAGGTTTGTTTCGATAATTAGTTTAATCCACGACTTGACAAACTTTATCCATTTTGGTTAAACTTCTCGGATCGTAAAGATTTTAAACCCCAAACTACGTGTTATGATCCCAAGTAAACAATCCTGAAAGCAAGCAGTGTAGAGGACTCTTGTGCAGATGAGGGAGGAACATGCTGAATGGAGCTACTCTGTTTGAAGGCTAAGGCTAAAGTGTAAATGGAAGAGCAGCATCCGGAGTCCATCTCGAATGCACCGTTTAGACAAATGGGAACGCACCGTTTTTAAAGGCCAATAAAGAGAGCTGGACTACTAGCCTTCTACAGCTTGCCGTTTAGATCAATAGTGTCATTATGTTGCAATCTGTTATTTCTATTATGTTTTTACTTTCCACGTGTTGCATTTTTATTAATTCAGTTAGTCATGGATGAGGTCTATATGTAAGCCAGAAATGGCACAGTGAAGGGATCTCTGGAAAAATATTATGAACTTGTGTTTCTTTTGGGAGGAATTGGAGACCTCGAATATCCCAAAGCACAGCTATTATTATTATCTTTCTTGTTCTTGATTCTCGTTTATTGTCTATATTACCATTTTTTAATTGGGTTCATTATAATTGGTATCTAGAGCCAACGATTACGGGGTAAGATTCAACAAACAACAAACACAGTTGATGGAAAAAGTTTTTGGAGAAATTGTTGAGGATGATAGAAAGACTAGACGAAATGCAACAAAATTACAAGAGGATGCAATGGCAATGGCAAGACGAGGAGGATGAAGAAGAAGAGGTGGAAGAGACAGTGACGGTGCCCACGGAATCCTTCTTAGTCTGGGAAGACCAAGCTATGGGGGAGGGAGTAGGAAAATAAGCTACGGCTTCAATTGAAGAGTCGGTAGAAATTGTGGAGGATGGCGTAGAAAATGGAATGAAGGATGTAAATGATCTCGTGGAGAAAGGCATGGACAAGGCAGCATCGGTGGAGTGGAGTATAATGGTGGACACGGAAATTACCCCCAAAGAAATCACTCTTCCCTTTCTCCGCTTACATCTCGTACGTAAAAACAATCACACCATGGTTGAAGAAGGAGGAGACCCAAAGAGTGGGGCCATTCTTTACAACACTCTGCCCTCACCACAAAAACCCAACCAACTCAGGCATTTTGGAAGTCACGGAAATCGCTCAACCACAACTTGGCTCTGTCGTTTTAGGGAGAATAAAGTATACCCAAGAAAAGGGCCACGTCTCACATGGCATCTTCCATGGAAATTTTCTACAGAAGAGAACTTAGCCCTATTTTCTCTGCTCCAACAAAATGTGCAAGCAACAATACCTATCACTTCTCCAATTGCAACCATGAGCACAGGGTCGTCCTTTCAATAGGGTGCAACACTACATGGTGGAGCAACTAAGGGCTCCCATCGCCAATGAAACTCAATAGTGGGCACTCCATCCTCCTTGACCTGCAGAGGTCCAGATCGAGAGTGGGAAGCTCACCGTCGACCTGCAACAGCGTAAATCTTAGGGGTAAAAATTTTTTGGCTCATTTTTTGCTTGATGTATTGTTGCTGAGGGGTGTGTTAGAGCCTTTTGATAGAGGAAAGGAGACCTCTGATGTATCACTTGCTTCGACTTGTTCAAAGATTCGAAGTGGGTGTAGAACTGTGATTGAGAAAATGGCCTGTAGGTATGTGGGATCTTGGGATGTTTTTCATGGTCTGAGTAAACTAGAGGGGAGTGGTACTGGTGATACAAACAAGAGGAATTTCCAAAATTGTGAGTTGGGTGTACTCATGGGAAAGGGTGGAACGATAGTGGACCATGTGGTTAATGCAGTGGATGATACTCCAATTCACAAGAAGAAATATCAGTTTCTCAATCTGTGGGAGTTACGAGAGTATCTGCAATATGATATGGAGATTCCCAACCCTTCATTTGAAATCAACTTTGAATGAGTTGTAGATGATTTTATCTTTCTGTGCTTTTTTGTTGGCAATGACTTTCTTCCACATGTGCCAACACTGGGGATTTGGGAGGGTGCCATAAATTTATTGATGCATCTTTATAGAAGTGAGTTTGATGCTATGGGTGGTTATCTTATTGATGAGGGTGAGGTTTTGTTAGTTAAGGTAGAACATTTTATCTGGTTTGTTGCTGGTTATGAAGATCAAATCTTTCAGAAGAGGGCTCGAATTCAACAGGCTTTTGAGAATAATATTCTATTTGGTGAGCGTTGGATAGCAAAGTTGAGTGACTGTGGGAGGAAGACTTCTTCCTTATATTACATAACATCCTAGCAGAAATAGAAGAAGTCATAGAACTGCAACCAGTTCCAAATGCTCATGTCCCAGTGATGAAATTCAGGTTTGATGGAATACCCATTGACCTTTCCTCCCAGCTCAGAATTGTAGCTTATGAAAATTTACAATCAATGCATGTGCAAACGGAGATGGAAAACATATCTTATTTTGTTCCATCGAGACATAAGCTAAGTGCTTCATTCTCTCTTAAATTTCGTTTTTCTTCTTGTCATCATCCTTTACTAGCATTTGCACTAGCAAAGATAATGCAAAACCAAGGAAATCGGGAAGCTTTTAGTAAAGATGAGAATGCAAGTGCATTGTCTTCTTTTGAATTTATGAAGAAGAAGAGAGAGTGGAGCCCATGGATGAATTTTGGGTTAAATCAAGTATTTGAATGTTTAGTTGATCCTAGAAAAGTGTTTGAAAAAAGGCCTCATAGATATGTGGGGTTTTGGAATGTAGTAATTCTACTTTACGTACAAGGAAGGGACGCTGGAAAGAACTTGTCATTTTTGTTTTATATAAATAATTGGGAAGAAGTAAAACAAGAGAATGACACCATTCCAAGTGCTCTTGACGATTTTACCAAGGTGGAAACTGAATATTCAGGGGCAATACTTGTATGGAACGAATGGACAGGTGTAAAGTCATGTAACAGGTAGAGTTTGCATCACATTGGAGAAGGACCTTGGAATATGATGAAGAAAATTGAAGACAATATGCTAGTGAAAATGAACCTTGAGGACGAGGTTCTTTAAAGGGGGAGAATTTGTCATGATCCCAAGTAAACAACCCTGAAAGCAAGCAGTGTAGAGGACTCTTGTGCAGATGAGGGAGGAAGATGCAGAACGGAGCTACTCTGTCTGAAGGTTAAGGCTAAAGTGTAAATGGAAAAGCAGCGTTCAGAGTCCATCTCGAATGCACCATTTAGACAAATGGGAACGCATCTTTTTTAAAGGCCAATAAAGGGAGCTGAACTATTAGTCGTCTACAGCTTGCTGTTTAGATCAATAGTGTGTCGTTATGTTGCAATCTTTTATTTATATTCTGTTTTACTTTCCACGTGTTACATTTTTATTAATTCAGTTAGTCATGGGCGAGATCTATATGTAAGCCAGAAATGACACAGTGAAGGGATCTCTGGAAAAATATTATGAACTTGTGTTTCTTTTGGAAGGAATTGGGGACCTCGAATATCCCAAAGCATAGCTATTATTATTATCTTTCTTGTTCTTGATTCTCGTTTATTGTCTATAATACTATTCTTTAATTGGGTTCATTACACTATGAATCCATTGAAACCAACTCTAATAGTTTTACATCGATCATTTTTCTTCTTCTTTTTTTCCTCGAGAATTTTCCTATGACATCTTCTTTTTTCTCTTCTTTTTTCCTTTCCAACCTCCCAATCACTTTCGGATGCTTATCGTATGGTAAGTACTCCGCAAACGACATTTTTCACAATGTTTGAATGCTTCCAAGCACATAAATTAGAAACCTCTCCTTTGGAAATGTCAACACGTACCTCCCCGTTTGGATTGAGAAACCATTTCAACTCATTTCACATCATCATTACAATTTTTTTAAATTTTGACACAAAATACAATAAACAATTCAACTTTTTCAAATTTCAATTCAATTTCTTCCGATCCCAAAATAATAATAATATTAAAAAATAATATTCTAACAATATTTTATTCAATTTTTAACTTTTATCCAAAACCATCTATATTTCATCTTACTATCCAAACGAGTGCTAATCTTCATCTCTCTTTTCTTTCCAGGGTTGAACTCCGTATCTCTGCAATCTTAAACAATTAAAGTGACCACTTGACGATAAAGTATTGTTGTTGTCACCCTCTTTGTAAATTTTCTATTCGAGTTTTTAACCCCTCAAATAATAAAAAAGAAAAAAGGTAGATGCAACCAGCCAGTGCACACGCCGGATAACCACCACATAATTTAATGAAACACACCATTTCGGGGTGATTTGGATTGAGAGATAAGTTGAGATAGTTTGTGAATAGTAAAATAAAATATTTTTAGAATATTATTTTTTAATATTATTATTATTTTAAGATTTGAAAAAGTTGAATTGTTTATTATATTTTGGTGTGAGAATTTGAGAAAGTTGTTTTGGGATTTGAATAAAAAAAAGATTATTATATTTTGTGTGAAAATTTAAAAAAATTGTAATGATGAAGATGAGATGAGTTGAGATAGGTTGATGAGACTTTTGAATCCAAACGGCACTTGAAGTTAGGCGTGTGGACTTCTCCTTGGACTTCCTTCCTTGGCAGAAATATCTGCAGCATTACTCTGGAGGGCAAAATGCTGCATCAAAGCAGCTTTAGTTGCTCCACTGGCAACACCAGTGAATGATCGTGATAGGCTCCCCAAGCAAACTATAAACAGGAAAGCTGAAGGAAACAAGGGGGAAACCAGATCCATCAACATTCCAAGATCATTCATAAGATCTGCAATTAAAAGCCACATTTGGGCATTGATGTCTAGGTTTGAGCCCTAGTAGAATGTGAATAAAATGCCTCTAAGCATTCCAGTTAGGTCCCTCAAAAACCACTGAAATGTGGCACTAATTATAGTGGCGGATTTCTCACCCACTCCAATAGCACTAAGAAGAGCTTGTGTCGAGAGCATGGTTCGAATGTACATTGAAAGGCCCTGCAGTGAATCCCAGACTTGAAAAGGTGCATAATCTAGACTCACATTGTTAGGAAAACCCTCGGGTACAAATGCTTGGAGAACCCATCTCCTAACATGGTGGAATTGGCCACCAAACTTTTGGATGGAGAGAGAAGGGGAAGCGGTAATGGTGGCAGTTTTGGAGAGCTTGGTAGAAGAAGAACCATTCCATTCTTCTAAGATGACCTCCGTAGAGGACGAATTTGATGCTTCCATGAGAGAACTGAGTCAAAGTCCCTCTGTCTCCGTCTGATCCAGCGGAATGAAGAGGAGCTCAATTCTAGAGTTGCCAGAAATGTTAGGCATTTTGGACTTCTCTCAATTTTTTTTACTTTCTAACAGATGTTGACGTGCCACGTTAGGCGGTTACATGCAGGTTGCAAACGCAGGTTGTACGTAGCAACACTTAATAAAAAAATATAACCATAAGATAATGTTTAATGGTGTGTGGTGTAAAAAATATTACGTTAAAAATCATATTATCTAACAAGCTTAACCTGATAGTTTAAGAGGCCATGAAAAATTATGATACTATTAATAAAATGAAATTAGTTATGGATTGACTTGTAATTTAATTAATACCATATCATTATAATGATAAAGAGAATGGTAAGGTCATAAAATATAAAATTTAATTTCACGGGGTACATCTATATTTTTAAAAAAAATGAGAAGCTAATATATTATTAATGAAATTAGTGACATGATCAATATTACCTTGCGTGAAGCTATATAAAAGGAAATGACATATGACTAAAGCAATTTTTAGATAGAAAAAAAGTGTTTTTATTTGAATACTGTCATCTCTAATCTTATTGTTAGGTCAATACTGAATATTTTAAGTATTTTTAACTTAGCACTGGTTTGGTTATAATAAATAAATAAAAATGCTCACACAAAATATAATTAATAATTTAAAATTTTTAAATTCAAAATCAAACCAAACAATCTCATCTCATTTCATATACAAAACTAAACATCTCATCTCATATAATCATTACAACTTTTCTAAATTCTCACATAAGATATAATAAACAATTTAAAAATTTTAAATTCTAAAATAAAAATAATATTAAAATTTATATTATAACAATATTTTATTCTACTTTCAATAAAATATGTCATCTCATCTAAACTGTATAATCAAACCAGGCCTTAAAGAGGTTAAAGTATGAAATTATATAAAATAGTTTCTCTATTATTGAAGATAATAAATTCCTGAAAGAAATGTATAATTGCTAAATTAGGACAAAAAACATCTTAAATTTCAAATATGATTTCTTCAACTGAAACCGGAAGCATCAACGTTTTAAAAAAGAAAATGCACACGTTCGCTGACCAAAATGCTACAGTGCGCACCCATGAAACAGCGCATCCTAGCATTAGTACTTGAAAGGGAGAAGAAGGAATTCAAACGATTTAAAAGAGTTTCACTTTGGAATCTAAGAAGCCGGGTCAGTTTTGTTCCACTCTTCCTTCTCTCTGACTCCTTCGTTTGTGACAAATCCAGCTTCTTAGCTCTTCTCTTTCCTCTGTGATCATCCCTCTGTAAAGAGTTTCTGTATCTCTCAAATCCCAAAAAGGAAATTCCTTTTTTCGTTCCAAGCTCGATCTTCTCGCTTTTTGTCCGATACCTTTGTGACCCATGATGGGTTTTGAGGTCTTGGCTTTAGGTTCAAGGTACTGTCTCCTTTCCATCTTTTCTCTATTGTATAATTTGTGCTTAATATGATTACTCGTAACTGAAAATGAAATTGATAATTACTGCTTTTGTTTCTTGCCAACTGATTATCAGTAAAATTTTAATTTCACAAATTTGAGATGACTTATGTAGTTGTTTCGATCATATTTTTAGTGATGTTTATTCTCTTGATCTTTGATTACAAAACGAAATGTCTGAAATCCTGCTGTACTCAATATTTTGCTTAAAAGAATCTATAGAACTTTGTTGTTAAGATTGGTGGGATCATTTATTTGGAGACTGGTAGCCGTTAGCTGGCTTTAATTTTGAGACTGACATTGTCAGATTGTACTTTTAACTGCATCAATATGGTTTGTGTTTGTTTAAGCATTCTCGCTTCTTGGCAAACTAGTGAGTTTTTAGTTGTTTTGAGGGAAACTTGTTTTCCTACAAGCTTGCTTTCATGTGTGCAATGTTAGCGTTTGTTTTTTTCCAGATACGAGTAGCGTTTGTTTTCCTACAGGCTTGCTTTCATGTGATAAAGCATTAATTCTTTAGGCATCCTAATAAAGCTCTCTCTACCGTTTCCGTCTCCAAAAGTTAGGCTCACCAAAATCTCTAAATCCTTGACCCACATTTCCTGACAGCTGCCTTTGTCTGCTACTCTTAGTCTGTCTTGGTGTTTTCTTTTAAGTTTTTTTAAATAAGCTCCCTTCATTAAGAGTGCAGAGGGGCGCAACCCTAGTACACAAGAGATAACCCCTTTAATGATTTAAAGAACAAAAAACTTTGCCTTTGCAATTTCTAATGATTTTTTTTTTATTGGTAATCAAGCTATTTTATTCATAAGAGTAGGCAAAGCCCAAGTATACAGGGAGTATACATGAGAAATACCTAACTATAGTTTACAACTAATAGTAAAAAGTCATGGACATTTAGTCGGTTATATACAATGGCCCCCACCCATGAGAAAATGTTTTAAAGAAAAAATGTTTCAGCTCCTCCATTGTCTTCTCACGGTTTTCGAAGCTTCTATCATTTCGTTCCCACCATATACACCAACACATGCAGATAGAGACCATTTTCCAGATTGCTGCGACTTGTGAATTACCGCGGAGACCTCTCTAGCTAGCTAGAAAATCCACCAAACTAAAAGGCATGACCTATGATAAACCGAGTCCTGTGAAGAAGTAATCCTGCATGTTCCTTGCCACCTCACAACGTAGAAACAGATGATTTACCGACTCCCCATCTTTCTTGCACATACAACACCAATCCAACACCATTATCCGACGTTTCCTCAAGTTATATGTGGTGAGAATTCTACCCAATGTTGCTGTCCAGACAAAAAAAGCAGCTTTTGAAGTAGTTTTTGTCTACCAAATGCTCTTCCATGGAAATGTGTGCATGCCTGGGCTCGTTAAAACTTTGTGAAAAGACTTGACAGTGAACTTGCCTTTCTTAGATGGACTCCAAATCATCCTATCCATGGTGCCCTCAGTCATACGTACAAAATACAGTGCCGAATAGAACTCTGTGATCATCTCCAACTCCCAGTCTTGGGCTGCCCTAATGAAATCAACATTCCATTCTAATGATATATATGATAGATAGGGCTGTGGAACATTTAAGTATTGATTCCTCAAAGTTCATATTTGTTAAAAGAACCTGTATTTTCTTGTGATGGTTATGGAAGCTATAGATAAGTAGATTATTCACTTTGCTACCAGCATGTGTGTTTGCAAGTGTTGGAAAATGGAACGAAATGGCTTGTAGAATAATTGAATTGTATTGGCCCTTTGACTCACCAACTATCTACATTTCATAGCTATGTTATGTTACTTTGCTGCTACTATAGTTTGATCCTTGATTAAGTAAGATTTATAGTTTCCGGTTGGGACATGGAATTGATATTTATATCCATGTTTAATGTTCAAGTCCTCTGTCTTCAGCAGCTTTTTATGGTCGTTCTTCTAGAAGAAGTATCGCAGAGAAACTAAGTTAGCTGAAGGTTGAACGGGGCCTTAAGTTTTGTGAGTTAAATTGGGTTCTGGATCAGGTCTCCAGTGTCCAGTTTGTTAAGAAGAGAAGTACTTAACAGGTGTGCTTTGCTCAGGTAAGTGTGACTATATTCTACCTGATGCTGGATTTTAGCATTAATAGATTCATATCTTTGTAATCTTCTGATATTTTTTCATTTTTTCAGTTTGAATTTGCTTAAATTGAGCTCTGTTATAGCTTACAAAACTATAATTTTGTTGCAAATTGTCATTATTCATTGGCATATATGTGATTTGGTGTTGAATGCTGCTTAGTGGTGATGTCTTTAATATTATTACAAGTTGGAAGATTTAGCAAATTTGAAGGATGCAAATACTGACGAGAGAATAATGATAGTAGTATAATCAAAGGATTTATTTCTTCCTATCCCAAATTTAGTATTTAACTTCTAAAAAGTTGATTTTTGTTGGATGTGATAATCTTATCATTGAAAGCTTCTTTTGTCCAGTTGATCACAGTAGCTTGTTTTGGGTGGAAACCAACTTGTCTCTATTTGATCTCTGGTATTGTAAGCTACCAGTTTTTTTGGAACTATATTAGAATTTTGTCATTCTATATTACAACCTTATGTTTGAAAGCACAATCAAAAAAGAAAAAGAAGGAAATATAGCTATTTAAAATGGCTACTTAAAAAAATAAAAAGGAGATATTTCTCGTATTGTAGGTTTAGGTTTGAATATTATAAGAAGTGAGTGCATAATGTTTGGTTTGGGGGTGGGTGTGAATATGGGACTGGTAGCACATGTGGGTTCGAACAAGTGTTCTTTGTAGATGAGAATCACATTCATATGTAGGAGTATTTGTGGGGTTTCTTGGATGGAGAAAAGATCCCAATGGAAGTGCTTTATCTCCGTAATCTAGAGGACCTAAAAAGAGGCAGAATTTTTCTAGAGTTGAAGGGCACAAGAAAATAAGCTACTTATATGGTGCCTTTTGCTATCATTACAGGTTTACCCTATATCTCTTAATTTGAATCTTTGAGCAATGGAAATTGAAAATGTTTTCTGGGCTTTATTCTATGTTAGATTTGAGTTAGGAAGAAACAAGCATACAATATTTCCAAATTAATAATTTTTTTTTTTTGATAATTAATAAGAGTTTTATTACCATAAATAGGCATAGCCCAAATACACAGAAAGTATACAAGAGGAAATGCCTACATACAACGACTAAAAAGAAAGAAAAAACTAGAAAAACTCCAACACTTCATCACTATCCATTACAAAAGTCTTAGCCCATAGACATAGTGTTTTAAGGAAAAATTCCCTAATTTCTTCCATCGATCGTTCTTTGTCTTCAAAACATCTCCCATTCCTTTCTAGCCATAGACACCACATCAAACACGAAGGAATCATTTTCCAAATGGCTGCAATAGGTAGACACTGCCCAGCATATGTCCAGCAAGCTAGTAAATTCAAATTAATAAATTTTACTTTCTCATTGGTTGAATTTACAGATTCCATAAATGTTTTCCTTGTCCATGTTCTTTTTTTGCCTTTATTTGACTCGAAAGACTCTTTGGGAGCTATGTCGTATATTGTTGATGTGCTTGGCTTTGATTTCTATTTTTTTATTTTTTCCTTTTCCTTTTGCTTGTAGAACAACAAATAAAACTGAGCTTGAAATGTTGGCCATGAACTAATCTTATTCCACTTTTTGTTTAGGTCATTATCTGCAATGAATTCTTTTGAAAACAAGGATAATGACTTGGAAACCGGTAAGTTAATCAAAGATGGAGAAAAGACAGCACGAAGTAACAGAGTGCTTAAGATACCTAATCAAGCCTTATTGTCTGGCTTTGCATATTGCATTTCGTCATGCAGCATGATACTCATCAACAAGTTTGTGCTTTCCAGCTATGATTTTAATGCTGGGATATCTTTGATGCTTTACCAGGTAGTTCAATTTGATTCGTTCCTTAGGAACTTGAGTTGCAATGTTTTCACTTTTCATGAAAATTATTTTGTTTGATTTACCTAGTGACCTTTCATAAAATGATCTGAAAACAGTTTCTAAAATCTAACGAGCTGATGACACTTATATACTTCTATGGATGCAGAATCTTATTTCAGTGATTATTGTGTCTATGTTGAGTTTTCTGGGCATAATATCAACAGAACCACTAACATGGAGATTGGTTAAGGTTTGGTTTCCTGTGAATGTTATTTTCGTCGGGATGCTCATTACCAGCATGTTTAGGTATGAAATTTTCTAGTTTGTGTGCTCACCTTCATGCTTCCTTTCGGTAAACAGAACGTTTTTTTTAAACTTGGTCCTTAAATATTCTTGATCTTTTCTGCAGCTTGAAATACATTAATGTTGCAATGGTCACTGTCCTGAAGAATGTTACTAACGTGATAACTGCTCTTGGTGAAATGTATTTATTCAGTAAGCATCATGACAGCAGAGTGTGGGCTGCTCTGTTCCTAATGGTATGTTCTGTCGCTGAAAGTGTAATATGGGATTCTGTTTCCAGAATCGGTTGTCATGTGGAACAAGATGATCAACTTCTTACTCTTTTCTGGTTTTAGTTGCTTGCATCTAAGAGTGTCTCGTCCTTTTTTTGAAAACAAAAGTACGCTTACTCTTTATTTTTTTCTTCCGTCTCCTTCAGGTTTCTAATACATGTCTTAAACAGTGAAGTCCATTTAGATATAACCCTAGGGGTTGGTTCAAGTGGCAAGGGCCTTGGTCTTGGTAGTATGCTCCCTCTAGGTCTAAGGCTCGAACCCTTGGGTGCAAACAATTTTTAGGGGTCACATCCCACTGGTGAAAAGGCAATGATTCACCTGATCTGTGTGATGGGGACGCGCTACACGGATCCAGGGGTTAACTGGGTAAAAGACATGTTATGTTTGCATGGTCTCCTAGATTCTTTGTCATGAGAAAGTGAAGAATGCAATAGTGTGGGGAAGAAGAAAGATTGGTGTGCCTGCTGTGTAGGATGTTCATCTGGTGTTTACGTGTTAGTAGCTGATGTTCTGCAGTAACTCCCTGGGTTAGGCATATGTTTAAAAAGATGTGTTACACAAGTACTGATGTGTTCTTGCTCATATAAATGTGTCATTGGTTGCTTAGATGAACTCTAATATTATTGTGTTGATTGATGTAAATTGTCAGCAACTAATCTTGTTCTGTTTTAACTTCTCGGGAATTCAATGGCTTTACTGGATTTGTGCTTTCCTGAAGTTGTTTTTATCTGTTATATTGATTTGCTTTAAACATTTTCATGAATTTACAAATGAATAAGTTTGAAATGGTTTTATGTCTGACTTCTGCAGATAATTTCAGCCATTTCCGGAGGGATTACTGATTTATCTTTTCATGCCGTTGGCTACACATGGCAGATTATTAACTGCTTCTTAACTGCATCATATTCTGTGAGTACACAATTTGGACACCTTTCTCAATGAGATTTCTGTTTTTCTCGGTAACACAATGAAAGCCAGATATACATATTGGTCATTTGACTAGCTATGTGGTGCAGTGTTGAAAAATTGGGTTGGTGGAACTATTCCCTAAATGGAGTAATTATCATGTCAACTATGATATTACTTATAAAAAAAAACTACGATATCATTGTGCTCCCCTGCCCCCATTTTTCTTCTCTTTTATTCATATTTTATTTGGAGTCCATTCTCTTCCCAGACATCTTGTACATCTTTGCACAACTATCATGAGCTCTTTTTTTGTTAGAAAAAGGGGCATAGAAAAAGGGGCATGCTTCACCTAGATCTAAAAAAGCTCTGGTGTTCACGAGTACTAAACACCTATAGTAATGTAAGCTTATCAGGATGTTGTGATAAGTGGAAGTTGAAGAAACCAGGAACTTTGTGTATTTATTACTTATGCAGGGACCTTACAGAGGAATGAAAATATATGCAATCATTTGAATTGAGTATTAAGTCCTATGGCATTGTAGAATTTTCTTACTAGACCTTTAACCACAAGTTTGAGGTGCGAATACTAGAGACTTGGTGTAGTGGTGGCTAATCCCATAGGTGCATGGGGTTCTTGTGTTTGGTATGGATAATAGAGTGGTTCCTTATGTGCTGTTGCCTCTGTCCCATTTTGATTGTCCTCCTTCCCGCTTTTGGATGCTCCTTGTAGTGTTCCATATTAGATACAAAATATAAGTAAAGGTTGGGTTATACCTTTTTAATAAAATCTTTGATTACTTATAAAAATACTCAATAATAGGAGCATTTTGGTCACATGCTTTTTCCATCCACGAAGTCATAAGTTGAGTAATGTTACCTTAAAAAGTAGGAATTTCTGTAGGTGTCCAACAAGTTTGGGAGGGAGTGTTAGTTTATTGTTCTAAGGGTGCATCTGCTGACCCGCTTGCACATGATTACTTTTTCTTTCTAGTTTTGGTCTAAAGATGTCTTTTATATGTTTTATTTTATTTGTGCAGCTGACTCTACGTAGGCTCATGGATACAGCAAAGCAAGTTACCAAATCTGGAAATCTGAATGAGTTTTCAATGGTCTTGCTTAATAACACCCTATCATTGCCATTAGGGATTCTTCTAATTTTTATTTTCAATGAGGTGGATTACCTCACCAGAACGTGAGTTTTTCCCTCTCTTTTCTGAATTTTTCGTCTTCTATAATGGTATCTACCTAATTTATAATGTCATTGACACCCAATTATTTTGTTACTGACATATTGAATTAATCTTCTTCTAATGGTAATTAAAGATGTTGGGATTTGCATGAGTTAACATTACCATGTCTTTGATGTTCAAACAAACTCCGTCTAGTGTACCAATTCATTTTAAAGCTGAAGATGATATCTTCAGAGGTGGAAGCAGTTTTTACTTGAGGTTTTTCTTTGCATACTGTATTTTTGGTTGTGGAACAAAATTTTTCTTATGATGAACATCTTATTTGGTCCATGCAATCTGAAATTTGTGTTGATATTGTTGAAGCGAGAAAAACTGCATTGCCATATAGCAAGGGTACTCAGATGAACTGCTACATTGTATGCCTATTCTTTTTTTAGCGACGCTTTAATTATTTTAGTAAAGATTGACTAGAAAACTTGAGTTATTCTATAAACTAGGCTCACATCCCATCCTCATCACACTATATTGATGTGGCATTGTTGATCAGCCTTTAGATCGGTCCTTATTTTTTAAAAGAGTAATGCTATATACTACACTCCCATCTCACTTTCATCTCACCGCACACAATTTGACACTTTTATCTCCCTTGGATCATCCTTCATTTTTTAAAAGAGAAACTTAAAGGTTGGTGGGCGATGCCACCTCATCATAGCTGGATGAAAGTAGGATGAGAGTATGATATGTACAATTTTCCTTTCTATAATAATACATTCAAAGGTTGATAAACAATGTCATGTCAACATAATTGGATAAAAGTAGGGTAAGAGTGTAGTATATAGCATTTTTTTAAAAACTTGGATGGTGCCTTTTGGCTATTGCAAGATTAACCAGAAATCTTGCACCATGTATTGCCTCCATTGTAGTCCCCAACCATTATTTGCTAAATAGTGAAATATTCTGGCTATAGAGTGATACCGTCCTAGTAGTGCTTGTCCACAATAAAGAAATCTTGTGTAAGATACTCAAAAGTATAATAGTTCTTTTTATCTGTCGTTCTTGTCCCGTTATTCATTTTTTTTCTTGCTTCTCCCTTTGCTCCTCCCCCCACCCACTTTCTTTCTCCAATACTTGCTCCTTTTGAGAGCGGTAGGTTTGGCTGCTTCTACTTATAAAAAGAAAGGTTTGGCTGCTTCTTCTTTCCTCTCATACATTCGAACTGCTTTATGCATGTGAGAAACCATTTTGTAACGAGTCCCAATAAATCATCCTTTTTTGCATTGACATTTTTTTTCATATTCCTACGATCAGATTGCAATATATCTCACTCTGAAACATCCCAATGCATGCGCTTTTATATTTGTCTCCTGAACATGAAAACCTGATGGATCAGCCTTGATTATATTAATTTATCTCCTAGACAAGCATTGTACGTACTTTGCAAATAACTTGTACAATCCTTTACCTTTTATACCGGAATTCTGGATGTGCTCTTGGGTAGTGTGAGGGACTTGATTAAGCTCTAACTGTATGCAGAGAGAATTTCTTATCTTTTTATTTTCCTTGTCTATCCTGTTGAATCTTTTGGATGTTGAATTGATTTGGCAGGCCACTATTGAGGTTGCCAACCTTCTGGTTTGTAATGACATTAAGTGGAGTTTTGGGACTAGCAATCAGCTTCACTTCTATGTGGTTTCTTCATCAAACTGGGGCTACAACGTACAGGTAAGATTAATAAATTCCGATGGGTAATATGTTATTTCTGGGTTGAAATTTGGTTTTGTTTTCTTGTTTATTTTAATTGAGGAAAAGAAAAACATCACCAAACCAGGTAATTTCTTTTCTTCTTTAAAAAATATTCGTTTTCATAGTTATTTTAGATGAGATGGCATTAATTATATTAAATGGTATATACAACATCTGTAATCACTGAACCGCTTCCTGCAGCCTTGTGGGGTCGTTGAATAAGATCCCTCTGTCCATTGCTGGCATCCTTATTTTCAAAGTTCCTACCAGCTTAGAAAACTCGGCGAGCATATTCTTCGGTAAGTTGTGTCCATGTCATTTACTTGAGTATGTCCATGTTCTTCCACAAACCACATGACATGAAGCACTATTCAATCTTGCACTTGAGCATGACCAAAACATTATTGCTCTCTGTAGGTCTCATAGCTGGAGTAATTTTTGCAAGGGCCAAAATGCGGGAAAGATCTCAAACCTGAAAAGTAGCAAAAGTTACATATCTTGAACATGATAACCTGGTTTTGCACTCTGGAGTCTGGACTAAATTGCACAAGAGAGCTGCACTTATGTGATGAAGTCATCAGGGAGAGTTAGTGGTGCAGTTTCCCATCAAAAGAGAGAAATAGGAGTGAACATGGAATGATCTTGGCTTATTTGCAAGTGCTGTTCTGCCCCCCCCTTTTTTTTTCTTTTCCTTGTTACATGAGAGAACCGCATTCTCTTCTATAGGGGAATGGGTTGGGTTGGGTGTCTGGGTTTGTGGTATCGAGGGAAGATGCTTGTACTAATCCTTTCTCATATCTATATATATGCATATACTGTTCTGTTCTAAAATCTCGTAATCCTGGTCCTACTTTTATCTAGTCTTCTTCTGCTTGTGTTCTCTCTAAAAGAAAAAACAGATGATTTTTTGTGGTTAAAATTAAAAAGGTTGTAATAAATTGATTAAAAAAAATAATAGTATGTGCCATTTTCTCTGTTATATTTGTACCAAAACCGGACGACGTCGTTTTATTTGCCTTATTACATTTAAAAGCCGTTCACTGTTTCGATGAGTTTGTTTTCAAAGAGCGGTGCTACATGTCGCCTATGGGTGTCCGCTCGTTTTGGTGCTAGTGTAAATTAGATTTTTATTTTTATTTTTTATTTTAAATATTTTTAAAAAATAAAAAAATATTAACAGTCATTTTTTTAGTTATTAAAAAAATAAATAAATATACCAACAACCAAAATAAAAGAATAAATTGAAGAGAGTACCATTATTCATTTCCAAATCCCACGTAGCGACTGTGCGTGAGACTTGTGTGTATCGTGGAACACACGAAACGATCATTTTGTGGCGCCCCCAACATCTCCAATCCTTCGTACCTTTGGATTCTCGGTGGACATGGAGACCGGCTCACAGACCCAAACCACTGATCCTGATCCCAACCCCATCCCCAACAATCCAAACAACCGAAACTCTAGACCTAACCGGAGCTCAACAATATCGGGCTCTTCCCCGGTCTGGCTCACCATTGACGGTCCGCTGGGCCTGTCGGAGGAAGATTCGGTCAGCTATGCGAGGAGGCTCTATAAGTTAGGATTCGCGATGCTACCCTGGCTTTGGGCACTCAATTGCTTCTACTTCTGGCCCGTTCTCCTCCATCCTCGCTCCTTTCCCCGCATCCGCCACTGTATCTCTCTTTCTCTTCTCAGTTGCCTTTTTTTTTTTTTTTTTTTTTTTTCGAATTATTTTTCGTTACTGNTTTTTTTTTTTTTTTTTTTTTTTTTTTTTTTTTTTTTTTTTCGAATTATTTTTCGTTACTGAGCATGAATTTAGGAAGGGAAATTTAGACTTTGGGGCGCATTCTTGGAAGGAGTTAGTTTTCAGTTTTCAAGTTCTTGTTGACATCTATGGCTATGTGACGTTATGGTTGCTGGTACTAGATCAGGTTGGTGTCTATGAAAATTCTTTAGCTTTAGCTTGGTAGAGATTTTAAAGAAATCTACGGAATATGTATTGCACATTTCACAGCAACTATACTTTTGGTGAGCCTGTTAAAGACCTAACCATTGATCAAAAAGCCCTAGGACTGTTGGATATTAATTTAGTTAAACCTTTGACTCTCAGGATCATAACAGAGCCAACCTTAGATGAAGGAAAGGACTCGTATGGTTTGATCTAATTGGTGAAATGCGGTTTGCCCATCGGGGATTTGATGTGTTTGGTGCTTGTTGGTGACTGACCTATAGTTGAAGTGGATCGAACTTTTGGTTTCAGTAATGGCATGAAGTTGAAATTCTATAATACTGGTTAGTTCAGGAAAATACTTCCAAGGAGGGTGTAGAATTAAGATTTCATTCCTACAATTATTTATTTATTGGGGACCTCAAAGATGCCAGCTGCATTGTGACACTGAGTCCGGTATAATGTGAAAGATTTCCACCCCCCCCCCCAAAAAAAAGAAAAGAAAGAGAATTGAAAACTAAATAGTAATCCCCTCTAATGCATCAATATGATTTTCAAACTAGATATCAACAGTAAGAGTCTTTGACAGTAATACCTTGTCTCAGCCATACCTATCTTCTGTTTTGGACTAGTGATGAATTGCTTTTATCCTTTAAGGTGGTTAAGTTATTGCACTTTGGTAAAAAATAGATCTTCTGTCATTATTTGATGAATAGAAAGATTCCATTTACTATCAATGCTCATTCACATTCATTTAGTGGGGTTTAGATTAGATGCACGTTGTTAAACCTTTCACCACATCACAAGTGGCCGTCCTCTTACATAGAAATTGGTCTGTTGCACTCTCATTGTGAAGGTAAGAAACATTTAACCTGCAATCACTAACTTTCATTGTAATTGAGCTCATTTCGGCAAAGATAGGACTGATCATTCTATGTGTAGGGTTTTGCATCAAACATTAAAGGAAATGGAATTCCCCACAATTCATTACTTTGTTTTTGATAAGTAAGAATCTTTATTGAATGAAACTAGGCCATGCCCAAGTACACAGGAAGAATACAAAGTGAGACATATAATTACATTCTAGTGAGCTGAAAAGAAGATAGAAACTCATGGACATTCCTACCCCAGTACAATTGCAAAAAACCACTGTAAAAGAGAAAATACAAACAAATTTCAGCTTTCCCCTACTGCACACTCCTTGTTGTTGAAACACCTATCATTCCTTTCCGACCATAAACAACACATTAAGCACAAATGTATCAGTCGCCACACTGCTGCCAGTTGAGTGCTATTATGCCTCCTGTTCCACCACGCTAGTAGTTCCACCACACTCTTAAGCATTACCCAACTCAGCCTGGCTTTATTAAGGATACCAGCCCATAACTTCCCAGCCACCTCACAATGTAAAAGCAAGTGATCTATCGATTCCACATTCCTTTTACACATATAGCACCACTCCGTGACCACCAGACCCCGCTTCCTTAGATTATCAACCGTCAAAATCCTCCCAAGTGCAGCTGTCCAAATAAAAAATGCAACTTTAGACGGCACTAAAACCTTCCAAATGCTCTTCCACAGAAAGAATGTGGGCTATTGGACTGTCAAAACCTTATAAAAGGATTAACAATAAACTTTTTTCTCCCCTTGTGAATCCAAAACATACGATCGTCCCCATTACCTCCTAACTTTGCTGAATGCAAGCAGCTATAAAAATCTGCCATCTCTTCAAGTTCCCATCCTGAGCATTTCAAGTTAAAATGACATTCCAAGTTATCGTCCCATTTGCATGACACAACAATTCTAAAACTGCAGCTTGTTGATTTTCTGTCAAGTTAAATACAATTGGAAAAACAGTGTAAAGAGGGCTCTCTCCACTCCAAGCATCAAACCAAAAGTGGGTCCTTGCTCTATCACCCACCTCAAACTTAATATGTTTTTCAAAAGTGTTCCACCCCTTTCTAATAAATTTCCATAAGCTTACTCCATAAGACCCCCTACCCTCCTTACAATACCATCCCCCCCACGCACTACCATACTTCTGATCAATAACCTCTCTCCACAACGAGTTCTCTTCCATTTGATACCTCCACAACCACTTCCCTAGGAGTGCATTGTTAAAAGTACTCAAATTCCGCACCCCTAACCCACCATTCGCAATCGGACAGCTCACCCTTTGCCAACTTACAAGGTGAAATTTAATTTCCTCCTCCATGCTACCCCACAAGAAAGTTCTAAACAACTTTTCGATCCGGTTTGCTACATCCACTAGTAATGGGAATAGAGAAAGACAGTAAGTGGGGAGGTTGGAGGGGGTACTTTTGATAAGTGTTAATCTCCCCCCTTTTGATAGATATAGCCGCTTCCACCCCGATAATCTTTTCTCAATCTTCTCTACCACCCCATCCCAAATGCTCTTTTGCTTTGAATGATGCCCCTAAGGGACGTCCAAGGTATTTCATAGGAAGAGAGACAATTTTACAACACAACTTTGCTAGAGAGGCAATATTACTCACATCCCCCATGGGTACCAACTCCGACTTCCCCAAGTACACTTTGAGTCCCGAAACAGCTTCAAAGCACAACAGAACTGCCCTTAGAGCTTGAATCTGATCACTAACAGCATCACAAACGACAAGCGTATCATTTGCGAATAGTAAGTGAGAAATGGAACTGACACCATTACTATTGTTAACCACCGAAAAACCAGCAAGAAATCCCCCCCCCTCCCTCTCTCTTAATAGCAGCCTCCACCATGCGACTCAAGGCCACCATGAAATCCCACAATTCATTACTTAGCTCTGGCTTGTTTTATTCTACATTAGAGCATCCTATCTTTTATCCTATTGCAAGCATAAGCTAATCCATAGGAAAGCCGAATTTAGGAAAAGCCTTCTTTTGCGAGCTTGTGTTTTCACTTGAATTTTAAATGCTGTGCATGGTTAAATGTTGTGCCCATTATCTTTGTGGTTGAACTGTTTTAGTATCCACTGCTTGAGGCGACTAGGCTTGGAGTTTGTGTTTCTCAGATGCTTGATTCAGAGTGTTTCTGTCCCACATCTATTGGATCATTTCTTAAGCATGCGCATCTACTGAACTTCAATATAATTTATGTTTTCTTTTTTCCTGCTGGACACATATGTCTATTACCCACATCCATCTAATTGAAATATACCTTTCACAACACATTCCAAGCAACTCAATTATACAAAAACTGCCAACGTCTTTTGGATCAGATGACATAAGGCCTGGTCTCCAAATGAGAGAATCAAGTTCTGCTATTTTCTTTGTGTTTCTGTCCTTTTTTTGGTTGACAGTTCTACGTCATATTCCTTTTTGGTTGTATTAATAAACATTACATCTTGTAGATGTTGTCAGATCAGCAGTTGGGTTTGCTGTATTCACAGCTATTCTTTCGTCATGGGCCCTTACTTTTGCAATTGGAGGGGAGCGTCTCTTCGGACCTGTTTGGGATCAACTTGTAATGTACAATCTCGCTGAGAGATTAGGCTTGACTGGTTGGAGCTAGTCCCATGCCCTCTTCTTGTGAATTTCAACGGTCATACACTTTGCCTTAGCCTTTTTCTCCCCTTTTGTTGCGTATTACAATTTACAGGTGTTCCTCTGCTCTATCCTGAACACATGATTCATGTAGATATGTTTTGATTGAGTCTTTCTAGAACGTTTTTGTTATGTAAGTTGATATTGAAGCCTTGCTTTACCGCAAGTAATCACCATCGTATTTTTCGGCACCCAATTTTCAGTTTTCAAATATATATGTGTATATATATATTTATCACGTTATATTACTTATAAAATAACATATTAATTATAAACTCCGGTCATATTTACCGGGCTATTGGATATATGTTGATTAAAGTATTTAAAAGAGAAATAATATTTATAGTTATGTATTGTGCAAGTGTCGCCCACTCTTAAAAAAATATGAATAAATATAGGATCCACGGAAAAAAATTATTTTTTCTAATGGTGGATCTCCTTTTTTTTTTTTTTTTTTTTTTTAATGAGTGCTCGATACTATACAGAAAGCCATAAAAAACTCTTCTTTTTTTTTTTTGTTCAATTAAAAACTTTTTATCATGCATGCACCTTTAATTCTACGGCTGGGATTTTAGTTGAAGCCAAGACCCGAGACAATCACACTTCAATCTCTCTACTCCAAATCAAAATTTATTCTTCATTGCATCCAACAGCCAAATCAGAGACAATCGAGTCATACCCATCGGAGCAGGCCGGCATGATCACCTTCCAACTCCACAGATTGCTTTCCCAGCGTCCCCAAATTTGCCTAGTTAATTGCCTTAACAAAGCGTTTGTTGATCTTCCGCTAGCTGTCCAATCGATAAAGATTAAACAAATTGCCTGACTCTTCTCTTCTGGCCGAAGCCCGGAAATTAAATTTTTATATTCTAAACAAAATTTTGTGAATAATAGTAAGATAGTTTATGAATAATAGTGAGACAGTTTGAGTTGAATATTTTTTAAGTTTTAGAAAATGAGAGAAAAAAAGTTGAATAAAAAATATTATAAATTAAAATATTGTTAGAATATAATTTTATAATATAATTTGAAGAAATCAAATTGTTTTTTATTTTTTATATAAAAATTTAAAAAAGTTATAATGATTAGTTTAAAAAATTTTATATTTAAATTATATTTAAAAAAAGATAAAATGAGATAAAATTTTGATAACTGATGTCCTCCATAGCCTTCTCCACTCACTCAGTACACACTGTGCGTACATGGAGAGTATATATATATATATATATATACTTTTATATATATATATATATAGTTGAATAAAGAAGAAAGTGGATGATGAGGATCAAGCATTACGAGATTGCGTGACTAAAGCATATTAGTAACTTGATTCTTTCCTTTACGATGGCTAATCACATCCCATAGTCTTAAAATCTTGTTTTTGGTTGAATAATAACAGAAGCTTGATAGTTTATGGCAGGGCCTTTTCGGAGGAGAAGCCAATTCCAAATTGTCCGCGAAAAAGTAGTTGTCACAGTGTGTTCATAATTTATTTAAAAATAATAATATTTACAGTCGCATAGATACAAGCGTGACGTCATTTTTTAAAAAATAAAATAAATAAATATAAAATTTATATAAAAATTAATTAATTTTTAATAATAATAAATATTTAAATAATTACACCACGTTTTTCGAAGTAAAGGGGTCCAACTAAAAGCTAGTAAACAAGCCGGACCCATTTGTCAGAACTCAGAAGTAAATTATTGGAGCTAGAGACCTTACCCGCGTTCACTTTCTAATTAGCTAGACTCTAGAAACCTTATCCACGTTCACTTTCAGGACTTACCCACGTTTACTTCTGACAAATGGGTCCGGCTCCTTTATTTATGCCAAAGGAAAAGTTATATTCTAAATTCTTTAACCTATTATCAGATTAAAATATATTTATGAATTTTATTTAGAAACAGTGTCCAAACCAATTTATTCACAAATTGGAACGGAACTTTCTTTTAAGGTACATTGCCAACAATTTGATTTGTACACTTGGAATATAATTCTAAATAGTTTGGTTTAAGATATATTTTTTTTAAATTAAATTAAATTAAAATATTATAAAATTAAAAATTTATTTAAATATAATTTTGTTTTAAAATTTTAAAAAGTTATATTGATTTTTATATATGTTTTATTTTAAAAATTATAAAAATTATAATGATTAGATAATAATTAGATAAAAAAAATTAAAAATTAAAAAATAGAAAGTGATAGATGTTTGAAAAGAAAATGATGCGAAGTTTAAAATTTTTTCTTTTTATCTTGATCTCATTGTCCAAATGGAACTAATTCTCCTTGACTTGGTCTTGTTTGGTAGGAATGATCATACTGAAAAGAAATAGTAATGAAGGGAGGTAGGGGTGTTCATCTGGGTTTCAAGTCGGGAACCCGGGTATACCCGGACCGGAACCCGGGTTTCAAACTCTGGCCGAAACCCGGACTAGGTTAGTCCGGGTCAAACCTGGGCCGAAACCCGGATGGATCCGGGTTTTTGAAACCCGGAATTTCGGGTTCCGGGTCTTAACCGGATTTTTTTTTTTTTTTTTTAATTTTAGTAAAAGCCTTCATTTTATTTTTTTTCTAAAACGTCGAGTTCATGAAGGCATAATATTTGTGTTCTAAAGTGATTGGACTGAAAGAGATCTTGCAAAAATAAAAACAAAAAAAAAAAAGTTTCAAGTCAAAAAGTGTTCAGGAATGAAAGAAATATTTCTTTCAATCTACATTGTAGTCATCATGCTTCTCAAAGAACATTTTCCACCAAAATGAGCGGAAACCCACCCTTTGACTAATAGGTTGCACAGGTTTTTTTATCAAGCCAAACAATACAGTACTAAATGATAAAAATCAAGTACATGGGTAAATCTGAAAGGATGTACAACTACAATGGAATTAGTGACTTGGTGGAATACACAAAAGTGAACTTTTTGTAACATACTTGAATTTTAACATAACCCTGAGTTATTATGGTTAGCAAGGGCAGTAATAAGTATATGAACTTCTTAAAATAAGCAGAGAGGGAAAGAATGCAGCAGAGATGCAAATATGTAATGGCACTTATCCAAACCTCACATGATCTACCAAGCAGTATAATGTAGTATTGTTGTATTGGGCAATCACAAATAATATGCACACTTAGAGATGCAAGTGTGCAGAAGATTAAAAAGAGGGTCAAAAGGACAGAAACAGGCCAAAATTAATTTCAAGATAACAACATTTTACTAAACTCTGTTATAATCTACTCTGCTACTCCATTCTTTAAGATAATCTACAAAGCATACCTTTGAAATATAAGTACAGTAGCTAAATATTGCTCCTAGTGATCGACTCTCTAGGAAGCCTAAGCTCTTCATTGTATGAAGGAATTATTAGAGATATATACTTCTCTGATGGATCAGAAATATGGGTGCAAGGAACCTGAAACAGTCCATCCAAAAGTCAGAATCACCAAAAACCACGACAGACGTCAGTTATAATTATCCAGAAAAAAATTGCTACCAAAATGACCTCTTAATGTGAATAAATCTTGCCAAGTATTGCTTCAAAACTACATTATATAAATAAAAAGACCCAGAGGATCTTATAATTCTTAGTAGAACTTTTGAGGTATATACATTTCTCACAATACTATTTTGTTCTTAAAATCATTGATCCTTCCACAAGACTTTCATAAGGTCAAGAAAGATCGGAAACATGATCTTATCAAAAGCAGAGTTTGCTAGAAATTTTCTACTATTTTTTCTCGAGGAGATGGTATCTCATTTGAAAAGACCTAAGGCCAAATGAGAAACAATAATCTTCTGTAGAAAGGGCGCGTTATCTAGGCCATTTTACTAGCAAAATAACAAAAAAAATCCAGATCTATCAAACTAACAGCATATACTTTATACCCATGTTTAACAAAATAACAAAAAAAACCTAGATCTAGTACAGAATGTCGTAGCAGTAGCAGAAGAAGGAAGCTAGCACAGAATGTCGTAGCACAAATCTTACCTGAACAAAAGCAACACAAGCCGTAGCATTTCATCGCCATCATTCCAAGGTATCTAACGAAGCGAGATAGAGAGGGTGAGAAGCAAGAGAGACTGAGGGTGAGAATAAATATCAGCAGATAGCATTTTCTTATCCTAATAAAACAGACCCAAATTGGAATAAAATGGACCCAAATAGCAGAGAACAAACCTTGGGTCACAAGGATGAGGCGAGTCGGCAACGACGATGATGGAGTCACGAGGATGACGAGGTTTCTTCAATCGGCACTGAGGGGGGAGGCTAGGGTTTCTTCGTCTGCACGAGAGAGAGAGAGAGAGAGAGAAGGGTTACGAGGAATGGGGAGGAGGCTGGGTTGATTTTACGGTAGGATGATAAATTTAAAAAAAACTCGGGTACCGGGTATTAAATTCGGATTCTGGGTTTTAAACCCGATACCCGGCCCGGTTATATCCGGGTTTAGTCATCTGGGTACGGGCCCGGATTAAATCCGGGCCGGAATCCGATGAACAGTCTTAAAGGGAGGGAAGGAGAGTGAGTACTTGTAATGTACAATCTCGCTGAGAGATTGGGCTTGACTGGTTGGAGCTAGTCCTATGCCCTCTTCTCGTGAATTTCCTAGGTCACACGTACACTTCGCGCGCATTAGCCTTTTTTTTCCCCTTTTTGTTGGGTATTACAATATACAGGTGTTCCTGATCTGCTCTATTTTGAACGCATGATTCATTTAGATATTTTCTGATTGAGGCTTTCTAGAATGTTTTTGTTATGTAAGTTGATATTGAAGCCTTCCTTAATTTACCGCAAGTAATGTCCTTAATTATAACTGCACTATCTTTGTCGGCACCCAATTTTCAGTTTTCAAATAACTTAAGGAGATCTTTTTCAGAGTATATTAATTTGTAAGATATATTTTTTTATGTAGTTATAGGGCATATATACCAGCTTCAAAGTCGTTGTGGAAATAGCAGAATCTTCTCCAAACCATCGAAAGTAATACATCAATTCAAACACATAAATGTACGTAACAGGGTTTCACAATCATTCAAGGCATGAGTAATACGACATTATATATATAGAACTTGAAAACAAAGAAAGGAACAGACAAACCAAACAAAAGAAAAAGGTTACAAAAAAAAACACAAAAACAAGCATAGGATATAGCTAGGAGAACGAAGCGCACTACAACTGAAAGGAAACACACTAATTCCACGATTCAAATTTCAAGGCTAGGGACGGTGGTAAACACCCTTCTTCGGAGAATTATTGTTTTGTTTTGGGACTCTAGAGATGCATGAAGAATATTGAGGGTCATTCTCTTTCCCACAAGTAAAGGCTGGTTTATCAGGCTTCAAGGGCGTGGTCCCAGAACCATGACCACCTGTAAGGATCCGGCTTACGTAGAGGTTCATCAGGAACCCCAGCTCCAACTCCAAGTCCTCCTCGATCAGGCATTCATCAAGACGGCCGTCACTGCATCGGAAACTGGTGTTGCTCTTAGCAAGGCCAGCAGCACCACAACAATATGCGTTAAGGAGCATCATGATCATCATCATCATCGCTAGGATTGATGCAGGAGCAGCTGTTCTCCCTCCCTTAAGATTACACACCTCCATTTTAGTATTCCTTAATTTTTAGTACTGACTCCTGAATGTAGCTGATCGATCTCCCTCCCTAGCCTTCTCCACTCACTCACAGAACAGTGTGTACATGGAGAGGGCAGTAGAGTACTTATTTATATAGTGTTGACAGAACACAGTGTGTACACGGAGAGGGCAGGTAGAGTACTAATTTATATAGTGTTGAATGAACACACTGTGTACACGGAGAGGGCAGGTAGAGTACTAATTTATATAGTGTTGAATGAACACACTGTGTACACGGAGAGGGCAGGTAGAGTACTAATTTATATAGTGTTGAATGAACACACTGTGTACACGGAGAGGGCAGGTAGAGTACTTATTTATATAGTGTTGAATGATATGGTGTTGAATAAAGAAGAAAGTGATCATGAACCAGATCAGGAATTACGAGATACGTCACAAATGCTCAAGTGCTTTCTTAAAAATGAGTGAATGCATTGAAAAAAGGGGAATGATTATAAATATTTAACATATAATTATATATATACTTTCTCGGCCATTTAAGAAAGCATTTTATAGATGCGTTAGAGTGCCAATATGTAAAGTTTGGTCATTTTTTAATCTTATTAGAAAATAAAAATAAAAATAAAGAGTACGAAGCCTTTTTCTCCCTCTTAGCTATTTAAAATGTATTTCAAAATAATAAATTTTTTTCATTTTACTTTTTACTTTTTCCAATCCGGATCATGATTGATATACGGAAGTAAAAATCTTATCTAATTTTACTTCATTATTATATATTTTTTAAATCTTCATATAAAATATAATAAATAATTTAATTTTTTTAAATCTCAATTATTTTTTAAAATTTTAAAATAATAATATTAAAAAATAATATTTTAAACTTTCATCTAAAATAAAAAATCTTATCTCACTCTCCAAAATAATATTTAGAAAAACTTTCCGTCCCAAATTTTTCATTTAATTTCCTTTTCTTTTTGTACATTACTAAATATAAATACTTTCAAATTATTATTATATTTTTTAAAATTAATTATTACAAATTTTAAAAAATTTTAAATAAAAAATAATTCAGTTTTTTTTAATAATATTTTAATTTTATAATATTTTTTTTAAATTTTTTTCTTAATTTTTTTAAAATTTTATAAAATAATGTTAAATTATCTCATTATTATTTTTAAATTATTCTATTATTATTTATAAAATTTTTATTTCACCTCGTTTCTAAACTTATCCGACGGAACAAAGAGATTACTTTTAAATTTATGGTACTATTAATGTTTTATTTATATATTCAGTTTTGTCTTTTTATTTGTACTAGTCTGACTAGTCTGGTCTTTTTCTGACACTGAAATCTATCAGAAGTTATTACGGGGTCAAGTAAGAACAGAAATGCTATAATCACCGAAAAGTGTTGGTATTTTTTAATAAATAATAATTGTTTTTAACGTTTTTTTTAAAGAGTTTATAACCGTTGGTTTCCATTAATTGAAGTTTTGCGACTTTATTTACAGTTTAAACGTTCGTGTTTATGATTGATAACGTTGTCTTTTGGAAATGAACGTTTAACGTTTGGTATTTAATTCCTTGTACCTAAAAAAATGTTTGCGTTGAGTATCTATTTTATTTTTTATTTCAAATTGTAAAAGTCGTTCTTATCTTATACGTTTCTTTCATTAATTAGTCATAAATACTGCTGCAGCTTTATGGCAATTGGTTCTTGCATGTAGTCGGAAAAAGGACACCCAGAGGGATTATATTTTATTACGGGTGGTTGTTTTTAAAGGGGTGACCGACTTTTTTTTTTTTAACACACTGTAGAAGAGTTTGATTAGAAAAAAAACAAAAGAAGGGTGTATATATTTTTGAGAGATCATCCGGACAATAGAAAAGTGTTATTTGAGTAGTGCTTTAAGTTCAATCACTTGTAGTTCGGGTTATATGATGATCAATTTAGCTGTTGTATCCTAGAAGAGTCAAGTCAAGAAAATTTCTATTGTACCAGTTAATTTGAGACTTTATACACTACAGAAAACTTGAATCTCTTTAAAGAAGCGATATAATTTACATGCCTCAATCCAAATTGGATTCGTTTTAATTTTTATTAAATTATAATTTTTATTATATTATTGTGAATTTCACCTACAACTTTAAAGAGATTCAACATGGAGCCTACAATTGAAAAATCTACGAAAAATATTAGAGATCTCAAAAAGCCTTTCCGTTTCAAAGGAGCTAATTTTAAAAAATGAAAGTGCAATGTGCTCTTCTATCTAAGCCTTCTCAATGTCTCTTATGTTCTCACTGCAAGAATCCTAGTAAGATCACTATCAAGAATATGACTGAAGCACAAGTGAAAGCTCACGAAGAAAAGATTGAAAAATATACCAAAGATGAATATAATTGTCGATGTTATCTTTTAAATTGTCTAGCTGATCAATTTTATGATTACTACAACACTACTTACACATTTGAAAAGAAAATTTAGAAAGCTTTACAGAGTAAATATGATACGGAAGAAGCCGGAGCGAAGAAGTATGCGGCAAGTCGCTTCTTTCAATATCAAATGGTAGATGGAAAATCCGTTGCAGAATAAGCGCAAGATTTTCAAATGGTTGTAGCTGAAGTTAGATCCGAAGGCATCAAGATTGGAGACAATCTAATTGTTTGTGACATTATCGACAAGCTATCACCTTCGTGGAGGGAGTTTAAAAAGTCGATGCGCCATAAACAAAATGAGACATCAATGAAGACTTTAATCACGCATATTCGCGTAGAAGAGGAAGCTAGTGGCTAAAATGATTTGGTATTTCAAAATAGTAATAAGCATTCCATGACAAAGGTAAACTTAATTTCTGAAAATGGTAGTTTGCCCAAATGTCAAAATACAAGAAATAGTTTTTTGAAGCAGCAAATAAAAGATTTCAAAAAATTTTATAGACCTCATAAAAAGGATTTTCAAAGCTAAAATGATAAGAACCAATGACCCTCTTCACAAAATCAAGCATGTTTTGTCTGTGGTAAAATTGGGCACTTTGCTCGAATTTATAAATTCCAGAAGTAAGAAAATAATCTTCGAGTTAATGTAACTAAGGAGCTGTTTGTAGCAATGATTACAGACATAAACTTAATTCAATTTGTTAAAAGGGTGGTGGGCAGATTCTGGTGCCATAAGTATGTCTGCTATGATAAAGACTGGTTCAAAAATTTTACTCCATTTGAAGAAGAAAAGACTATTGTGCTTGATAATTCAAGTAAAACTGAGGTTTTTGAGAGTGGTGAGGTTGAGCTGAAATTCACCTCTGGACGTATACTGATGCTCAAAGATGTGCTCTATACACCATCCATGAGGAAGAATTTGATGTCGAGTTTTTTACTCAAGAAAACAGGTTTCAAACAAACTATAGAATCTGATCAACATGTAATTACAAAAAATAGAATTTTTGTGGGCAATGGCTATACTTGTGATGGGATGTTTAAATTGAATATTGAGAATAAAGTATAGGATGTTTCTCTTTATGTGTATTATTTTTAAATATTTTGACACATATGCTTATGTCTTTCTTAAATATGAAATAAAAATATCAGTTCATTTTTTCATATTAGAATAAAGTGATTTTTGAATAAGGTATATTTTTTATGAAAAGAAGATTTCTTTTTAAATCTAAAATTTAGTGTAGGTCAAGGTTTTACAAAATAATATATTTTTTTAATATACTTGACTCGAACGTCTTTTTTCTTTTCTTTGAGTTTTTGAGAGAAAAGCTTAATGTTATTGACTTTTTTTATATTAAATGTACGTAAATGCTATTTATACTAGCTGCCTATATTGTCTTTGTTGCCATTGGGTGTTATAAAAGGAAAAAATTTAGTTGTAAGTGAATTCTGCGTATTAATACGTGTATCTATTTAATATAATTGATCAAAAAATAGACTTTATTAAAAACAATACTAATTTAAATTTAAAATATAAAGACAATAAGATTAATAGAATTAATTATGTTGCTCGGATATAGCCAGTGTGATAAGCAAAACAATGACATTTCTTATACGAGATTTCCGGCCCTTACTAATAATCTCGCAACCTTCGAGACACGGGATTTTGTCCACCTTTAGTTCCATAATCGAAAATTTTCAATATTGCGATTTGATTTTATTATTACGAGGAAATTTGGATGCATATATTATTATTGCTTTAAGTTGAATTGCTTTGGCTTCAATAAAGAATCAATTTGATGAGAGATTTATTCATTTATGAAAAAAATCAATTAATTCATTGAGATAGTACTACTATATTTAGTAGAGTACAAAACCGTTATAATAACGGTAAATCCAGATCCATTAGAAGAAAAACACAATACAATGATATTTTTTTTTTTTTACTGATGATGTTGTTAATGTGGATCCACTAAACAAAATTTTGATAAGAGAAATTATTTTGAATACATATAGGAGAATGAGATTAAAACCCTTAAATTCATGAGTCATATATGAGGATACTCAACCTAGAGATCAGAGATCCTAAGAACTGGGTTCAATGAGAAAAATGAATCATAGGATGGTCGTAAGAAATGCATTATTTATTTTATTTATCATTCCTATGATATGAGTGTATTTATCCTATAATGTTGAGGAGTATGAGTTTGTTGAAGAAATTCCTAATGAAATTCTGTAGCTCTTATGAGTAGGATGTAAGAATTACAGGAACACCTTTGACAGATTTCACCTATGTGAGTGTGAGAGTAGGACCGCTCTTTATGAGATCTGGGTTTATTCTCAAATACACTCATGAAACTGGGATGAGTACAAGGCCATAATCTGCTGGTTAATAAAGCTTATGTCAACACCTAGGTTATTATGTGTGAATAATAATTCTTTATTTTCTTTAAGTAGATATAGTTCAAGTCTGAGACTACTATTGAATCTGGAGTAAAGGTTGTTATTTCACTAAGTGAGATTTCAATACAAAATACACATTTATGATATATAATAATCTTTCTTTGAAGTATTTATTTATTATTATTATTTTTTAATATTATTAAAAAATAGCTAGTAAATGTTCATATTTTTTAATAAATAATAACTTTTTTTAACGGTTCTTTTAAGAGTTCATAACAGTTGGTTTCCATTAATTGAAGTTTTGCGACTTTATTTGTAGTTTAAACGTTCGTGTTCATGGTTGATAACGTTGTCTTTGAAACGAACGTCTAACGTTTGGCATTAATTCCTTGTACCTAAAAAAATCTTTGCGTCGGGTATCTATTTTTTTATTATTGTAAAAGTCGTTCTTATCTTATACGTTTCTTTCATTAATTAGTCATAATTACTACTGACACCTTTATGGCAATTGGTTCTTGCATGTAGTCGAAAAACAGTTTTGCTACGTGCAACCGGGGGTTTCCACCCCGGGAATCGCACGTCAATCGAGATATAAAAAATAAATAAAAAAATAAGAAAGTGAAAGAAATCCACTGAAAAATAAATTGGAGGAAAATTTTGTGGAAGGCATTTTTGTCTGTTCAGACCCATTGATTTCTTTCTTTTTGCATCCTGAACTGGGTTTGGATAATAATAGATGTGTTTCGTTCTTGTGGGAGCTCATGATATTGCAAGTTTTTGTTCGGAGTCATTGTCGGAGTACTGTCTATTTAAGAGCTTGCATGTTAGATCGGTGTGAGTTATTCTTGGACAGGTACTTCATTTTTCTGCCCCTTCTTTTCTCTTCGGGAAATGTAAATTTATTTGAGATAGAATGGAAGCAGCACCTCTTCTTCACAAATTTGTAGTCTTGAGGGTTTTATACCTGATCTAAAGTCTGGTTTTGAGTTAAACCCAAAAACGAGGTCATAAAGAAATCATCAAGGTGCCTGAAATTTGACCCTAACCGGAGTCTGGTAGCCGAGAAAGCTCAGAAGGAACAGCTAAAGCACGTGGGGGGGCTGAGATTGTGTTTCTTTCTCAGTTTAAAATAAAAGCGATGATGAGATTTAGGCTTGGTTTGGGTAGTGAAAGTGTTTGAGAATGTTTGTAAATAATAGTGAAAAAATAATAATAGAATATTGAATAGTAGTAAAAAATAGGTAAAAAGTAATAAATAGTAAAAAAAATAAGTGAAAAATAATAATAAAGTAAAGAATAATAATGAGAGTGTTTGAGAGTAACTGAGGTACTCTCAGTACCCAAACAAAACCTTAATTCTCACCCATCTATTTTTTGTAACATATGTATTTAACAACTTCAAGGACAGGGGGGAAAGTTTGGTAAGAACTGGGTAAAGATATTAACAAATTGATGAGTTTATTTGAAGCCTCACAGCTAAGTGTAGATGGAGAAGGCATACTCGATGAAGCTGGAAGCTTTTGCGAGCAACTTCTGAATGCACGGGTGGTTGTTAGAGTGTACAATAAACCGGAGATCTGACGGGGACCGATTCAGACCGGCCGGTCGAGTTTGGAACCGGCCGAAATTGGTAGAGAATCATACAAAATTAAGAAAATCAATATCGGCCGGTTCGGGATCGGTTCAAAATTGGTTCAAACCACTAAATCGGCTGACTAAATAAATTCAATTTTTTTTAATATATTATGTACTCAAAACGACGCCTTTCTATTTAAGTATAAGTGGAATGGCATTGTTTTAATCTTATAGTTGTGTTTTAAACACAACAGAAACGACATCGTTTGGTAAACGACGTCGTTTTATCCATAGCGTATTTTAAAAAAAATAAGTAGAACGATGCGGTTTAACCAAACGTCGTCGTTTCGATATCAATCCGTCTTCTTCCTCGAGTCTCAGTTCTCATCCTCTCTCTCTCACACTCATCTACAACTCTCTCTCTCTCTAGTCTCTACTCTCTCAGACGAAGCTCGGTTTGAGAACTGACCGTGAACCGCTACAGAAATGAAGCATCGGCCGGCGTGGGCCTTTCTCCTCTCCATTGACCAGTTTCGGCCGATTTTCTACTGCAAAACTTAAGCATCGGTCGGTGGTGATTTTGTCCAAAAACCGCACCGAAGGAGTCGGTTTTCGCCCCTAGTGGTTGTTTTGAAAGGGGTGACCGACTTTTTTTTTTTTTTTTTTAACACATTGTAGAAGAGTTTGATTAGAAAAGAAAAGAAATAAAAGAAGGATGTATATAATTTTAAGAAAAATGTCTATTTGTGACCGGTTAGGAAACCGTAGGGGAACCGCATCCCATGTGGCCGGTTGTAAATAGACTTTAATCACTTTTCTCTCTCTCTTTTGTTTTCTCTTTGTAGTTTGTTCTTTGATAGATCTTCTGGACAATATAAAGGTATTTTTTAAATGTAGTTTTGAGCTCAACTATTTATATAGAATTGATTTGGACTATACAACGATCAATCTGATTGTTGTATTATGAAAAAGTTAAATCAAGAAGATTTCTATTAGATCGATTAATTTGAGATTTTATAGATAATAAAAAACTTGAATCTCCTTTAAAGAAAATTACCTTTTAATTTTTATTAAATTATAATTTTTATTATATTATTATGAATTTTACTCCAAAAATTTTTTGACTTTTAAATTTACAGTACTACTAATATTTTATTTACATATTTAGTTTTGTCTTTTTATTTGTACTAGTCTGACTAGTCTGGTCATGTTTACGCTTTTTCTGACAGTGAAATCTATCAGAAGATATTACCGGATAAAGTAAGAACAAAAATGCTATACTCACCGAGAGGTGTTTCAAAGGTTGTTTTTATTTATTTTTAATGATTAAGAAAATACCTTTTAATATATTATAAAGTTTTTATTTTTTTAAAAGTTTTTTGTAATGATTAAAAAAATACATTTTAAAAAAAAAAATGAAACATGCTTTTCGAAACACAAATTCGAGATAAAATTTCAATAAAAAAATCTTCACAATTTTTTACTATTTACACCACACTCTACACTTCACATATTTTTTTAATTTTTTTAATTTATCAAATAGTTATTATATGAATAATAAATAAAAAATTTGAAATAGTTTAAAATGAATAAATTCAAAAATAAAAAAAATTAAAAAAAAATAGAATATGGAATATGGTGGAGGTTGTATAGCAAACCTCAAATTTCAATTGGTGCAGCGTTACTCAAGTAAGAACTAGGAGTGTAACCGATCCGGTCCGATTCGATTTTAAACAAAATCTTAGACCGAACCGGTATGACCGGTTTTGTATTTTTCAAAATCGATTACGCACCGATTATCCTCCTAAACTAGTAATTTTGGTTTTACCGGTTTACTGTCCAGTCCGGTCCGGTTTTTCGATTTTTTTAAAAAGTAAATATGATATTAGTATAATATTAGATAAATAGTATTAATATTAAACTATTAGTATAGCTACATATTAGTATAGCTATATAATACATGATCAATTATATTTTCATTTTTAAGGTTAAACTTTTATTTTATAATAACATTATCTTATATATAATTATATTAATAATATATGATCAAACAAATTACAAATGTTCATATTTAAGATTAACATTTTATGTTATAATTTATAAATTATAATATGAAATTATTTCATATATGATATATATAAAAATTTCACATATAATTATAAATTATATATAAAACTTATATATTAATTTATATAAAATATTTTATATAATTTTAATTTTGTATAAAATTTATATATAAAATATTATTTTTTATATATATTTTATCAACCGGTCCGGTCTGAAAAATCTCAAAATCGAAATCAGACTGATTCCAGCCGGGTTATAAAATATAAGAACTGGTCCTGAACTGGACCGATTCAAAATCGATCCGTTTGGACCAATTTTTCAATTTAAATTTACAACAAATGAAGATGCAGAAACGTACGAAAACAACAAACTTTGGAATGAGAGTCGACGACTCCATCTTAACTAATTTATCTCATTTTATTTACTTATTATAATTTTTTTAAATTTTCACAAAAATAACAAAATATAATTAATAATTCAATTTTTTTAAATTAAAAAAAAATAATATTAAAAAATGATTTTTAACAATATGTTTTTTATATTTTATCTTAACTTATCTAGTTTAAACTCACTATCTAAACAACATCTAAGACTATGTATGGGATAGTGGATTCAATATTTTATCTTTTCTTTAAAACTACGTATTGGTAGTTAGATAATTTCAGAGGATCTGTAAATAATGATAAAAATAATAATAAAATATTAAATAATAATAAAAAATATTAAAATAATAATAATAAAATATTAAATAATAGGAGAGTGATTTCAGATTACTTCACTACCCAAACACAACCTAAGACTCGAGCTTTGCAACCAGAAAGCTGCAAACAATTTCGAGACTGGCCAGAATCTGGTCCAAATATCGAAATTCGTTTGGAATAGAACGGAACAAGTCGAAATGGCAGGAAATTAACCTGGAACAAAATACCCACCTAAGCCGTGCCGATTACTTTTCCGACACAGTAAATTTCAGACGGAACGAACGGAAATAAAAACAGTGGTGTCCAAACCAATCTCTTTACAAATTGGAACTAAACTTTCTTTAAGCTACAGTGCAAACAATTTGATTTGAACATTTGGATAGGTTTGAGAGTGGGATGAGAATTTTATATTTTGTTTTAAAGTTTAAAATATTAATTTTTAGTTTTGGGATTTGAAAATGTTGAATTGAAATTTGAAAAAGTTGTATTGAGATTTGAAAGAGTTGAATTGTTTATTATATTTTATATGAAGATTTAAAAAAGGTGTAATGATGAGATAAGATGAGATGATAATTTTGTGTGAGATGAAACTTCCAAACCTATCAATCTCAAAATTCTATGAATAATAATAAAATGATATCTGAATAATAGTAAAATAGTTTGAGTTAAGATGTTTTATTGAATTTTAGAAAATGAGAGAGAAAGAGTTGAATAAAAATATTATAAAATTAAAAAATTATTTAAATATAATTTTTATTTTGAAATTTAAAAAAAGTTGTATTGATTTATATATATATTTTGTTTTGAAGTTTGTAAAAATTATAATAATTTGATAATGATTATATAAAAAAGTTAAAGATTTAAAATAGAAAATTGTTAGGTGTCTGAAAAGATTTAGAAAATTGTGTATAGTTTTGAAATTGTTTTTTTTTTTTTTTTTCTATGGAATTAATTCTCCATGACTTGGGAGGAGATAGGTAGGTTGATCATCAGATGGGATGCATGGAATTGGAGTAAGTATTAATTTCTCCAAGACTGCAGTCTTGAGATCGAGGATGCATGGCAAGTTGAAGTTTGGTCCAGGTTACATACAGTATACGTGATATAGTTGAACATAAGGAAGAAAGTGAGGGGTTTACCACACAATCTCTACCACACTTTACATTCTATATTTTTTTAAATTTTTAAAATTTTTAATATTTTTTTAAAATTTATTTTTGATTTTATTCTTTTTAAACTATTTCAAATTTTCTATTTACTATTCATATAAAAATATTTGATAAAAAAAAATAAAAAAATAAAAAAAAATATGAAGTTTAAAGTGTAGATGAATAATAAGAAATTATAAAGATTTTTTGTTTTGGAAGACAAACCAATAGCAAATTGTTGGCAGAAAAAGTATTTGTCGCTGCGCATGTATATGCAGGATTACGTGGTGTCGGCCTTTTCGATTTCTTACACTTTCTTTACAATTATTTTATAATTTTTTTCTTTGATAAAAAATCTCAAAACATTACATTTTTGCATAATTTAAAAAAAGAAATTCAATCAACTAACGTAATTATATAATTTAAAGAAAATTAATTTTTATAAAATTAAATTAATTTTTAATTAAATTACATGATTATGTTTATTGATTGAATTTATTTTCTTTTAGATTATATAAGAAGGTCTTGTTCTAAGATTTTTAATCCAGATTCAAATAACAAAAAAAAAAAAAAAAAGGATAGTAAAGTTGTAGTAAAGCAAGTTTAAGGGTATCATTATCCTTGTTTATGTGAAGAAGGAAAATGGTATTCATTATTCATTTTCCTATGAGCTGAGAAACTAACAGTTTGAAAACAAAAAGATAAGAATTAGCCTCTGAAGGGAAGATGTACAAATAATGGTGGTATCGAAAATTTGGTGTGGATAACACATTTAGGACAAGAATGAACTCAACGGACTCAAGGAAATCCATATACTCATCTCAGACACAAAAAAAATTATAAGTTGGTATGGATAATGCATTTAGTAAAGTGTTTGCATACATAATTTGATTTATAAGATAAATTTTAAAATTTGAATCAAATAAATCAAATCTTACCATTTAAATGATGTGGATAATATGTTTTACATACCGACGACATTGTTGTTCATCTCTCTTCTTACTTAAAAATGTGCCCGCCACTATAGTTTGGACATCCTAAACCCTATCAACAAGCCCAAACCCTATCTCTCCTAAAACCCTTTATCTCTTTTCCACATCAATGCCGGGTGTGGTATTGAACAAAACAATTAGGGGTGTAACTGGCTCGGTCTGGTCTAATATTGGTCAAAATATAGGACCGAACTGGTATGTACTGGTTTTGCATTTTCAAAAATCGATTACGCACCGGTTACTCTCCTAAATCGGTACCTCCGATTTTACCAGTTTCTGGTCCGATTTTCTGGTTTTAATAAAATGCAAATTTGTCATAAAAAATCTGTTTGTAAAAAAAAAAAAACTATTTTAAAAAAATTTGTTTTATTAAAAAATTGTTACTATTTACAAAAATCTGCTTTATAAAAAAAATCTGCCATGTAAAATAAATTTTGCTATAAAAAAACAGCTACAAAACTAAAAACAAAAAATCTGCAATAAAAAGAAAATTTTGCTATGAAATAAAATAATTCCAAAAGTCTAAATTACAAGTCCAAAAGTTCAACAAATTACAAGTTCAAATTCCAAAAGTCTAAATTATCCAAAAGTTTCACAAATTACAAGTCCAAATTAAAAGTCCAAATTACAAATCCAAATTACAAGTCTAAATCGCAAGAACATCCAATAAGAAACTTTACAACTAGAACAAATAGTTATGCACCATGCCAATTGCCACCAAGCCACCAACTCCAATAGTTCATTCAACAAACATTTCAATTGTATGAAAATAAATCAAGCAGTTAATTTTAATAAAAAATTATTAATTACATTAAATGAAAAAAACTTGTGGAAAGATGTAAAAAGGTGACCTATCTTAAATTTAATCATCTCCAGCCAAATAAGTAGGTCTTGAAGAATTCCCTAGGTCTTCCATGAGCTCTACACTAAAGAGGAAAAAAAAGCATAATAATTAAAACAAATCAAAATAGGATATACACTTTAGAGACAGTAAAAGAAAATGTGAAAGATGCTACATACCTGTATCAAAATTTTCAAACTCCACAATATCATCCATTAAACTGCGAATGTTAATCAGGGCAGAAGAAGAATAGAGCCAGTTTTGTGTACAAATAAGGGCTTCTACCATAAGTGGAGACAGGCTATTGTAGAAAGGATCAAGCACTCGACTCGACCTGCTGTGCTAAAAGCCGACTAAGAGGCAACTGTAGATATCGAAATTGCAAGAACATCCAGCACAACTCTTGAAAGCATGCGGTATCTAATGGAGTTAACCTTCCACCAAGTTAACAAGTTGAATTTAGCATCATCTTTTTCACAATTTTCAGAAAAATACCTCTCCACTTCAGATTTACTCTCCAAAGAGTTCTCCGACTCCAAATGCTTCTTAAATTGAGCCAGTTTAAATGATCTGAAATCACCTGCCCAAGCAATTGAACTTGTAGTACTAGCCCTGCCCTCGCTTGATTGGCTCATAATTTGATCTTGTGCCCCAACATCACCTCCGTCATTTTCACAATAATTAACGTATAAACGAGTCAATGCATCTTTAATCCGATTAACCAACATAAGAACTTTCGAACTATTATCATCATATATTCCTTCAAAACAAAATGGTAGATAACGCATTTTATATCGAGGATCAAGAACCAACCCAACATACAACAAAATATTCATTTTTTCAAGATTTCTCCAATACTCATCAAATTTAGATTTCGTTAAATGTCATTATCCTCAAATTATGAGGCCCTTCCACACACTCCAAATTAATTGCATCTTGAATTGTCGCTAGCTCAAATACAAAATAGTTGCAAGTGACATAATTGACCCTCGAGAAACGCAAGGTTGCATCGTAAAATTTTTTAAGAAACTTTACAAACAACCTACTATTATCCCAATTATCCTTGGTTGGAGGCTCTAACTTGGATGCCCCTCTTTTACTCAACTCATTAACACCATCATTATCTTCACTATCATCCTCCCCAACGCTCTTAACATATCCTGAACCTTCATCCTCTAGCTGTTGAAATGTTTTTTGAAACTTTTCAGCCCTATCCAATATCATATAGGTGGAGTTCCAACGAGTCGCTACATTTAAGCATACACCACTTTTACAAGTAATATCCTCACTATCACAACATTGCTTAAATGTGTTATACTTTTGTGGAGAAGATTTCACATATTTCACAGCCACTCTAATTCGTGCAGTTGATTGATCAAATTCTTTCAACCCATCCCGAACAATCAAGTTCAAGATACGAGTACAATATCTCATATACAAGAACTCATGTTCCAAAATCGTATTCTTTCTATTCATTGTCTTTCTTTTGATATATGAAATTGTCCTATTATTTGAATTTGCATTATCGAGGGTAATTGTAAATATTTTGGGCCTCCCTATTCAAGCAAACACATTTCAATTTTTTTACCTAGTGTCTCACCCATATGGTTTTCCACCTTACAAAAACTGATAATTCTTTTGTGCATTATCTAATCTTCATCAATAAAATGTGCGGTGAAACACATGTAGTTAAAACTCTGCACAGATGTCCACGTATCCGTGGTTAGACAAATACACTGCCCCTTAAGAGCACCTTTCAACTTATCTTTCTCTCTCAAATAAAGTTTAAAAATATATTTTGCAACCGTTACACGTGATGGAATCCCATTCTATCTAGGTTGCACAATAAACATAAATTTCTTAAACCCCTCCCCTTCCACAAATCTAAAAAGAAGCTCATAAAAAACTAGCACTTCTGCTAAGGTTTCTCTACAAACCTCAACACTAAAAGCAATAGGTACAAGCCCTCCACTGGTTTCTCTAATATTGAAACCTAATACAGATTGGTTTCTATCCATATTCCTAAGTGGAGACTTCTTACATGTTTTTTCTAAGTGCTGCAACATTGATTTTGTACCATTTATATTAGGATCACAAGTAAGTAGTCAATAAAATTTGCATGCAGCCCTATGTTTTGAATTATCCTTAGTTTTAATCTTTGTAAAATACTCCCAAAACTATAGATATTTTCCTACTAGTGCTACCACTAACAGGATCAGTAGATGACTTACTTACATTAGACTTGGGAGAAAGCGGATCATTAGTTGCTGTTGATTCCATGGTCCTTTCCATTGAAGGTTGAACATCGCCGGATGTTTCTGTTTCATTTGAATGATCCATTTGTAGTAATAAAAATAAAATTATAAAATATTACTATCAATAGTAACAAAAATCTCTAATCTATGAAATAAAATCAGCTATAAGTTATAACAAAATGGAACAAAATGGAAGTATAAGATCTCATAAAAAAAATGGAAGTATGATTGCATTTAATAGTTTGATATCAAACTTAAATAATTTGCAGCTGAGAAGCATACCTAAGCATCCATTCATTTCAGTACAAACTAGTCTAGCAGGAAATTAAGGTTAATTTTGAGTATACATACACCTCAAATGTAACAGTGCAGACTTCCTATTGCTGTTATTTCAAATAGGGTGCTTTTATTTTTGTTTGAGTATAATAATATATAGGCGATGTGCCACCTTAAAACTCTTGGTTGCAATTGTAAAAGCTCTTGTTGTAAATCTATGGATAAATCAATTAATGTTATATCCAAAGATGAAGAAAACGAGAATATTTTATTATCTCTTATTTCTCAAATCATTAATCCTGAACTCAAAGAAGAATATCTTCTAAAGTTCAAGAAGAATCTGCTTCATAAAGAACTAGAAACTTCAACTTCAAAACCACGGATTAGTTTTCAAGACACCTTAGAAAGATTTCAAAAACAAAAATTCAAGGTAATTTCTACAAATGATTTATAATATGAAATCAATATTATCAAAAAAGAGATTAATGAACTCAAATCTGAGATCAATAATCTTAAAACTGAAAATAATGGCTTAAAACAAGAATTTCTACGTTTTCAAATTGATAAACAGTTTGATCAAGAAATTCCATCTGATAATGAGCAAGCTAATGATTCAGATAATGGCGAGAAAGATGATTCATCAGTTGAAAACCAGATCTGTCTAGTCCATCATACAATTCCCCCAAAATGGTTTTCACGAGTTACTATTATTGTTTCTCATGATTTTTCATTTTCTGTTATTGCTATGATTGAATCTGGTTTGGATTTAAATTGTATTCAAGAATGCTTGATCCCTTCTAAATATTTTAAAAAATTCACTGAAAAATTATCTTCCGCAAACGGATCTCAGATGAAGATAAATTATGAGCTCAATAATGCTCATGTCTGCCAAGATAAAGTCTGTTTTAAAATCTTTGCTGTTTTGGTCCAAAATATGTCTGACAAAGTCATATTAGGAATCCATTTTATTTCATCTTTATATCCTTTCATGACTGAAATAGATGGTATCACTACCAACCTTCTAGGTCAAAACGTTAAATTCCATTTTGCTTCTCGTAATGAGATTAATGCTAATAAAAGATTGAAATCTTTACTTTCTGTAAAAACAAAACATCTATATTTCTTACAGCAAGAAATCAGATACAAAAAGATTTCTGATCAATTATCCAGCAAATTGCTTCAATCAAAAATTGATAATTTTCACAAAAAATTAATTTTTGAAGTTTGTTCTGATCTTCCAAATACATTTTGGCATAGGAAGAAATATGTTGTTTCTCTTCCTTATATTAATAATTTTAATGAGAAAGATATTCCAACTAAAGCCAACGCCATTCAGATGAATAGCGAGACTTTAGAATTTTGAAAAAAGAAATCCATGATCTTCTTAGAAAGAATATCATTAGGCATAGCAAGTCCTCATGGTCATGTGCTGCCTTTTATGTCCAGAAAAATGTTGAGATTGAGCAAGGAACCCCCCGTTTAGTCATTAATTACAAACCCTTGAATAAGGTCTTAGAGTGGATTAGGTACCCTATCCCCAATAAAAATGACCTTATTCAGAGACTTTGTGATTCTGTTATTTATTCCAAGTTTGACTTTAAGTCAGGATTTTGACAGATCCAGATTAGTGAGTCAGATCGGTATAAAACTGCTTTTGCTACTCCATTCGGCCACTTCGAATGGAATGTTATGCCTTTTGGGCTAAAAAATGCTCCGAGTGAATTTCAAAATATCATGAATGATGTTTTCAATTCATTCTCTAATTTTTCTATTGTCTACATTGATGATATCCTTATTTTCTCAAAATCTATTAATGAACATTGGAAACATCTTGAAACGTTTCTCAATATCATCAAATACAATGGTCTTGTTGTTTCTGCTCCCAAGATCAAACTATTCCAAACAAAGATTCGATTATTTGGTTATGATATTTCTGAAGGTAAAATCAGACTCATCAATCGGGCCATTAATTTTGCTGAAAAATTTCCTGATTAAATTCTTGATAAAAACCAGTTACAGAGATTTCTTGGATCTCTTAACTATGTTGCTGAATTCTACCAAGACTTGAGGAAACAATGTCGTCCATTATATAAACGACTCTAACAAAATCCTCCACCTTGGTTAGATGTTCATACTGCTTTAATTCAGAAAATCAAGGCACATGTCAAAACTCTCCCATGCCTTGGTATTCCTACAACTGATTCATTTAAGATTGTTGAAACTGATGCTTCTGATATTGGTTACGGTGGCATTCTGAAACAATGTGTTTCACCAGGTATTTCTGAACAAATTGTTCGTTTCCATTCCAGAACTTGAACCCTTGCACAATATAATTATAGTAATATTAAAAAATAAATTCTTTCTATAGTACTATGCATATCCAAATTTCAATCTGATTTACTTAATAAAAAACTCCTATTAAGTATTGATTGTAAATCAGCTAAACATGTTTTGAAAAATGATGTTCAAAATATTGCATCAAAACAAATTTTTGCACGATGACAAGCTATTTTAAGTGTTTTTGATTTTAATATTGAATATATTTCTGGTTCTGAAAATTCTATTCCTGATTTTCTTACCCGTGAATTCTTGCAGACACCCAACCATGGAAAAGAAAAAATGACCCAGAAATAAGTCTACCCTTGCTTCCATGCCTGTTCAGCCTGCACTACCCCCCATTCCTAATCAACGATTGATTAAGAATGAACCTGCTTCTTCTATTGACATTGCCAACAGATTTACAACCTTAGGCAATATTGCCCAACCAAGCTCCTATGCCCAGACCTTGGTTACTAACCATGACCCTGATGCCAAAGCAATAGCTACGGTATCTTCTGCAACACCCTACTCGTTCCAGAAGAATAAAACCCCATATATTGCTAAACACTATTCCCATAACCTGTTTCATATTGAAGCCAATAGGACTAAGCAAAATGATCCTTTCAAATTGGCCATCTCTTATTTTCCATCCGGTTTTCATTGGATCCCTGAAAATCTAACAAAAAACTTTCATTTTATACTGCAATTTTGATACAAACAAAATCTCTGTTTATCAAACCTATCTTTGATAGGAATGATTCTTCAAAATTGATCTATCACAGTGCATATATCCTCTCTCTCATTACTGAGGAACAATGGGGCACCAACCCATTTTCTTCCAAGAGATTGGCCGACACTGAAATCTTATTTAATTGTCATGACTATGTTAAAGTCTGGACTCGGTTCTTACTCCACTAGGTCCCTGACATGAGTCATTCATGATTCTTTAATTTTGGTAAAAAATTTGATGAAAAATTTCCGTTATGTTTCAATTTATAGTGGGACCAATTCGAATTAATTCCCCAGAATTTACCAGAAGAACTTGTCCCTATATACAAGTCTTTCACTGATACTGCTACTGCAAGGTTGGATCGTCACCAACAAAAATTCCCCTAAACAAAAATTTCCTATGATCTCTATTTTTGTCTGCAATACAAATTATCATGGATATTAAAATGGACCTATGAAAGGAATGGTGACATACTAGTCCAGCATTGCTTTACAAAATGGTGGGATAAGTTTCAACTTTCCCAAAATATTTCAAAAACTGTAACCAAGGATTTTCCCCAACTACCTCATGAATTACATGATAGGATTGAGTTCTCAGAAAATCCTTATGTTGCAAAAAATGCCCAAACTGAAGCCCCTGCTTCCTCTTCAACCAAAAAAGGTAAAGGAAAAGCAACTACTGCTTCAACCAAATCTGATAAAACCTCCAAATCCAAGAAGAAGAATATCATTCCTGGAATTGATAATAAGGATTTACTCAAGCGCATTACCAAGTCCATAACACAAGAAGAATTTGCCTGCTCAGACACTTCTTCAGAGGCCTCGGTAGGAGCTTACTTTGGACATGATATGGAGTACGACACTCCTCGACTGTCCAATGATGATTTATGAATCAAGATTCTCCACTAAAAGAGAAGACTGATTCTAAACTCCCACTAAAAGGAGTTTTGATCATATATATATAAGTTTTCAAATAATAACTCTAGAGACATCTTACTCAGATAATACCTCAAAATTAGGTGGGATACACGAAATTTCTGATCAAGACATGAGTTTTCATTACTTACGATCCATCATATATTGTATCCCAAAAGTTGTTCATGAGCATCATGGTATCAAAAATATTGATCACGACCGCATGAAAATGAGATATTTGCACTAGTTCTTGGCTATTGGAATATTTTTCAAATGGGATGGTCATGTTGATCCTTAATTATAAATTTCATGCTAACATGGCTGATTTCATAGTCATAAAAAAATGTTTTGTCTTGGCTAGCTAGTAATTAATTAAGGAGTAATGTTGGAGAGAAGCCACTATAGTAGTGCACACTTTGCACTCACTATGTGGCTTCTTTTCCTCCTCTCATTTTTCCTTTCATAATTTTAACTTTAAGAGATGGACGGTCTGGATGAAACCACATATGGTGTGCAAAAGTGGCTGCTGCAAACAGTAGCTTCTCCCAAGAATGTTTCTTAATTAAGTAGTATAATTAAGTAATCCTTTTTTTAGGGATGAAATTAATATTATATGTATTGGCCGAAATGATTTGAGTTTAATTTTAAATTAGATCTATTGGATAAGGGACACACATTCTGTAATAGGTCAAAAGGAAAATGCACCACTGATTCAATTAGATTTGAGTTGGGTTTAGGGTTTAATACAAGTTTCTCCTCACTGAAACACAGGAGAGACTTGTGCTTAAGAATGCTCAAACCAAAAGGTGTTGAAACTGCTCAAACCAGAAATAGAAGGTGTTGATAGCACCAACCCAGAAGGAGAAGATCGAAAACAAGGAAGCTGTCACGTCGGCATTGAGAACAGCACAGAACACGCCGAAACATGAAATCAAGAAAAAAAAACAAAAAAATTTAAGCGAGAGAAGAACCTTAGCAACCGGCTCTTGATACCATGTCAAAATATTGTGTGAATGGCCGAATCAATTGGCCTGAGTGATCTGTATATTATATATGAACATTACAAGATAGCTATACATGAAAAGAAACTAATTGCCAAGTGATTCTAGCATTCTAGCCTTATATGGAAACTATATATTCTGTCAATATGTTAACTGTACAAGCCTAAGTAAATTAAGTAAAGGTGAAATAAAGATTGATTAATGGACAACAAAGCTTGCTGTATTGAGTATTAAGTCCTATGGCATTGTAGAATTTTCTTACTAGACCTTAAACCACAAGTTTGAGGTGCCAATACTAGAGACTTGGTGCAGTGGTGGCTAATCCCATAGGTGCATGGGACTCTTGTGTTTGCGTATGGATAATAGAGTGGTTCCTTATGTGTTGTTGCCTCTGTCCCATTTTGATTGTCCTCCTTCCCGCTTTTGGATGCTCCTTGTAGTGTTCCATATTAAATACAAAATATAAGTAAAGGTTGGGCTACGCCTTTCTAATAAAATCTTCGATTACTTATAAAAATACTCAATAATAGGAGCATTTTGGTCACATGCTTTTTCCGTCAAATGAGGGCAAATTCACCAAGTCATAAGTTGAGTAATGTTACCTTAAAAAGTAGGAATTTCTGTAGGTGTCCAACAAGTAGGGAGGGAGTAATAGTTTATTGTTCTAAGGGCGGTGCATCTGCTGACCCGCTTGCACATAATTACTTTTTCTTTCTAGTTTTGGTCTAAAGATGTCTTTTATATGTTTTATTCTATTTGTGCAGCTGACTCTACGTAGGCTCATGGATACAGCAAAGCAAGTTACCAAATCTGGAAATCTGAATGAGTTTTCAGTGGTCTTGTTTAATAACACCCTATCATTGCCATTAGGGATTCTTCTAATTTTTATTTTCAATGAGGTGGATTACCTCACCAGAACGTGAGTTTTTCCCCCTCTTTTCTGAAATTTTCGTCTTCTATAATGGTATCTACCTAATTTATAATGTCATTGACACCCAATTATTTTGTTACTGACATATTGAATTAATCTTCTTCTAATGGTAATTAAAGATGTTGGGATTTGCATGAGTTAACATTACCATGTCTTTGAAGTTCAAACAAACTCCGTCTAGTGTACCGATTCATTTTAAAGCTGAAGATGATATCTTCAGAGGTGGAAGCTGTTTTTACTTGAGGTTTTTCTTTGCATACTGTATTTTTGGTTGTGGAACAAAAAATTTCTTATGATGAACATCTTATTTGGTCCATGCAATCTGAAATTTGTGTTGATATTGTTGAAGCGAGAAAAACTGCATTGCCATGTAGCAAGGTGTACTCAGATGAACTGCTACATTGTATGCCTATTCTTTTTTTAGCGTTAATTATTTTAGTAAAGATTGACTAGAAAACTTGAGTTATGCTATAAACTAGGCTCACATCCCATCCTCATCACACTATATTGATGTGGCATTGTTGATCAGCCTTTAGATTGGTCCTTATTTTTTAAAAGAGTAATACTACATACTATATTCCCATCTCACTGCACAAAATTTGGCACTTTTATCTCTCTTGGATCATCCTTCATTTTTTAAAAGAAAAACTTAAAGGTTGGTGGGCGATGCCACCTCATCATAGCTGGATGAAAGTAGGATGAGAGTATGATATGTAAAATTTTCTTTTTTATAATAATACATTCAAAGGTTGATAAACAATGTCATGTCAACACAATTAGATAAAAGTAGGGTAAGAGTGTAGTATGTAGCATTTGCTTACAAACTTAGATTGTCTGTAACACCCCCTTCCCGTAGGCTAGGTGTGTCACGTGTTTTTCATAAGAGCAAAACCCGCCAAGAGATCTCATATTAAATAAAAACAATTTAGGATTTATTTCATAAAACTTTGTCTAAAAACATTGCCTTAAAAAACTTAAATGAATAAACTGAATAAAAGCCATGTCATGAAAGCACTAAAATAAATTTATTTCTAGAAGGTCTGAACTAAAATAACATGCTCCTTCTACTCCTGGCCTGCCTGCTCGTAATCATCATCTTCACCTGGGTGGTTAAAAACATGAAAATAAACTAAAATGAGTCGATGACTCAGTAAGAAATCCATCACAACGTAAACGTAATAAACATAAGATTTTCATAAGAACTTTCATGTTGAGAACTTAAAATTCATGACTGTTCATACTTATGTTTATGCTATGCATGACTGATTCATCTGAATTAACTGACTGATCTGACTTAACTGACTGTTCTGATTTAACTGACTGGACTGACTGGCCAACACACTTAACCCTGTGTGCGAGGTTGTGCACCGGCCCCACGTCCCGTGGCCACGAGGGGAGCCGCTGATAGTATTCTAGCATACTATGGTGGACCACGACTGAGTTCGTGGCTTGCACACCACCCTGAACTGAACTGCATTGGTACCATGCATCTGAATGGCCATCTATTAACTGATCTGAACTTATCTTACACTTGAACTTAAGATAGCTTATGTGTCTTATACACATGAGATGCATGACATAATACATATATAATTATAATTTCTGAATCTAAACATGATGCGGAATGACATGATCGTGTACTATGCTAGATGACATGCTTGCACATGACATGAGTGATACATAAAAATTGGCTATCAATAAATTGGCTTGAATAAATACTTATATATAAGCTGATCTGTGATGATCCTAATTTGTGAACAAATTACTTACCTTGCTGCGCTTCTTCTTGAATCTCAAGTCGTAACTCGTCACCTATACATAATATTAAACGTCACTAAATCTGTCTAGAATAACATGTACTAATTACCTACTTAATTAAATTCCTAATCTAGAAAATAGTCAAATAAACCTCTTGCTTAACACCATAAAATCAATATATTCTTATATCTTTAAATTACTTAAAATGCTAATAACATATTATAATTTAGTAAAACACTTGAGCTATTCTAAATAAGTCATAAAATTAATTTCTTAAAATAGTTTTCCTTTCTTAACACAATTATTCAATCTTATAAGAAATATAATAATTATCAATATTAATTAAATACTCTTAACATGTTTAAAATAAACGATTAAACCTTGCTATTTACTATTGAAATTTAATTATAAAATTAATACTAAATAATATAGTTTAAAATTCCTTAATTGTTTTCTATTTAAAATAGAGCATAAAAATCTATTAAATTCTATTAAATAGGCAAAGCAATATTAACTAAAATATTAGGCTCAATATTAGACTTGAACATATATTTTAAATTCTTTAAGCACTTCTTTATAATAATTTAGTCCTTAACTAATATATATATATATATAAATATGCATATATATAAATATATTTTAGTAAAAGCTCACATTTAAAATATTAAGCCTAAAACAACTTCAAATAAAATGATGTAATAATATTCATAATTAACATAGACTTAAATGTAGGTTTATAAATATAATTTAAAACAATCCTCCAAGATACTAGATTAAAAGGGCATAAAGGTAATCTTATTATTATAGAGAGAACTTCTATTATTATGTAGTAAAATAAAACCTAAAACACAACTTCTATAAAGAGAAACAGAGGGCTCGGGAGAGAGGGAGAGACGTGCGAAGCAGGGGCTCACCGTGGAAGAGAAGCTGATGTGCGGCGGCTATGGGTGGCTGGCGGTCGTGCTGGTCGGCGGTTTCTGGCACCGTGGTGGTGCTCCGACGTCTTGGGGCTGAGCAGAGCACACGGCTTACGGTGGGGGAAGAAACCTTCCTCTGTTTTGGTGCTGTAAAACAGAGTATTACGGTGTGGTTTTTAACGGCTGGGCGACGGTGGTGATCGTGGTTTGTTGGGCGGCTATTCTGGTGGCTCAAGAGTGGAGAGCTTGGTGCTGGTTAGAGAGACCGAAAGCTTGAGAGAGGGAGAGAGCCGAGATGGACGAGAGAGGTGAAGGTGGCGGACGGCAGCGGCTTATCGGAACGAAGTGGGCTCGATGGGCAGAGACTTTCGGCGGTTTCTGCGGCCGTTTCCGGCAGGGTGGCTGACTTGGTTGAGGGAGGTGGGTTCTCGGTTTGCTACGGCTTGCTTCGGTTGGTGCGTCTCACAGAGTGGTGAAAACCGAGCTGGTTTCGGTTGTTTTTCCTGGACGTGGCCTGGAGACTGTGCATGAAGTGGAGGGCAGCGTGCATGGTGCAAAACATAGCTGCGTCCGAGCGAGAGGAAGGGTCGATGGTGGATTCATCGTGATCCTTACTACATCTAGCTTGCTGGTGCATGGTAGATTCCGAAACAAGGAGGCGGCAGAATGTTTGTACGAGAGAGAGATAAGAGGAGATCATTTCTAGGTCATGAGTTATACATGTATAAATAGGTGATGGGAAAACCCTAGGGAAAAAGAGATAGAGGCGTGCATGGAGTGGGAACGGAAGTCTAATGGAGCCGTGCATGCAGCGTATAAGATTGTGCACAACATGGACTCCAAACAGATATCATGGGCTTGGGCTTTATGGCCTATAAAAAAAATATAATAATAATAATAATAATCATAAAACTTATCTTATAGTCTAAAATTTAGGATCGGGTTGTTACATTGTACCTTTTGGCTATTGCAAGATTAACCAGATATCTTGCACCATGTATTGCCTCCATTGTAGTCCCCAACCATTATTTGCTAAAAAGTGAAGTATTCTGGCTATAGAGTGATACCTTCTTGGTAGTACTTGTCCACAATAAAGAAATCTTGTTTAAGATACTCAAAAGTATAATAGTTATTTTTATCTGTCGTTCTTGTCCCATTTATTCATTTTTTTCTTGCTTCTCCCTTCGCTCCTCCCCCCACCCACTTTCTTTCTCCAATACTTGTTCCTTTTGAGAGCGGTAGGTTTGGCTGCTTCTACTTATATATATAAAAAAAAAAAAGGTTTGGCTGCTGCTTCTTTTCTCTCATACATTCGAACTGCTTTATGCATATGAGAAACCATTTTGTAATGAGTCCCAATAATTCATCCTTTTTTGCATTGACATTTTGTTTTCATATTCCTACTTTCTACGAGAGATCAGTTTGCAATATGTCTCACTCTGAAACATCCCAATGCGTACGCTTTTATATCCGTCTCCTGAACATGAAAACCTGCCTTGATTATATTAGTTTATCTCCTAGATAAGCATTGTACGTACATTGCAAATAACTTTTACAATCCTTCACCTTTTATACCGGAATTCTGGATGTGCTCTTGGGCAGTGTGAGGGACTTGATTAAGCTCTAACTGTATGCAGAGAAAATTTCTTATCTTTTTATTTTCCTTTTCTATCCTGTTGAATCTTTTGGATGTTGAATTGATTTGGCAGCCCACTATTGAGGTTGCCAACCTTCTGGTTTGTAATGACATTCAGTGGAGTTTTGGGACTAGCAATCAGCTTCACTTCTCTGTGGTTTCTTCATCAAACTGGGGCTACAACGTACAGGTAAGATTAAAAGTACCGCCCCCAGCAAGAAAAATAAATTCCGATGGGTAATATGTTATTTCTGGGTTGAAATTTGTTTTTGTTTTCTTGTTTATTTTAATTGAGGAAAAGAAAAACATTACCAAACCACGTCATTTCTTTTCTTCTTTAAAAAATATTCGTTTAGTTTGATTAAGCCATCATAGTTATTTTAGATAAGATGGCATTAATTATAAAATGGAATATACAACATCTGTACTCACTGAACTGCTTTCCTGCAGCCTTGTGGGGTCGTTGAATAAGATCCCTCTGTCCATTGCTGGCATCCTTATTTTCAAAGTTCCTACCAGCTTAGAAAACTCGGCAAGCATATTCTTCGGTAAGTTGTGTTCATGTCATTTACTTGAGTATGTCCATGTTCTTCCACAAACCATATGACATGAAGCACTTGCACTTGAGCATGACCAAAACAATATTGCTCTCTTTAGGTCTCATAGCTGGAGAAATTTTTGCAAGGGCCAAAATGGGGGAAAGATCTCAAACCTGAAAAGTAGCAAAAGTTACATATCTTGAACGTGATAACCTGGTTTTGCACTCTGGACTAAATTGCACAAGAGAGCTGCACTTATGTGATGAAGTCATCAGGGAGAGTTAAGTGGTGCAGTTTCCCATCAAAAGAGAGAAATAGGAGTGAACATGGAATGATCTTGGCTAATTTGCAAGTGCTGTTCTGCCCGTCTTATTTTTTCTTTTCTTTTCCTTGTTATATGAGAGAACTGCATTCTCTTCTATAGGGGAATGGGTTGGGTTGGTTGTCTGGGTTTGTTGTATCGAGGGAAGATGCTTGCACTAATTCTTTCTCGTATCTGTATATATATACATAATACTGTTCTGTTCTAAAATTTCGTAATCCTGGTCCTACTTTTATCTAGTCTTCTTCTGCTTGTGTTCTCTTAAAAAAAAGATGATTTTTTGTGGTTGAAATTAAAAAAGGTAGTAAAAAATTGATTAAAAAAAATAATATCATGTGCCATGTACTGTGTTATATTTGTACCAAAACCGAACGGCGTCGTTTTATTTGCCTTATTAGTTATTACATTAAAAACCGTCCACTGTTTCGGTGAATTTCCAAATCCCACATAGCGACTGCGTGTGGGGGACAAAATGATCGTCTCGAGACGATCATTTTGTGGCGCCCCCAACATCTCCGATCCTTCGTACGGTCGTACCTTTGGAGTTCTCGGTAGACATGGAGACCGGCTCACAGATCCAAACCACCGATCCCGATCCCAACCCCAACCCCAACAATCCAAACAACCGGAACTCTAGACCTAACCGGAGCTCAACAATATCGGGCTCTTCCCCTGTCTGGTCCACCATTGACGGTCCGCTGGGCCTGTCGGAGGAAGATTCGGTCAGCTATGCGAGGAGGTTCTATAAGTTCGGATTCGCGATGCTGCCCTGGCTTTGGGCACTCAATTGCTTCTACTTCTGGCCCGTTCTCCTCCACGCTCGCTCCTTTCCCCGCATCCGCCACTGTATATCTCTCTCTTCTATGTTGATTTTTTTTTTTTTTTTT
>QEOT01005406.1:75120-88789 GCA_003123785.1 Pterocarya stenoptera
CCCCCCCCCCCCCCCCCCAAAAAAAAAAAAAAAAAAAAAGAATTGAAAATAGTAATCCTCTCTAATGCATCAATATGATTTTGAAACTATATATCAACGGTAAGAACCTTTGACAGTAATACCTTGTCTCAGCCATACCTATCTTCTAGTGTTTTGGACTAGTGATGAATTGCTTTTATCCATTAAGGTGGTTAAATTATTGCACTTTGGTAAAAAAGAGATCTTCTGTCATTATTTGATGAATAGAAAGATTCCATTTACTATCAATGCTCATTCACATTCATTTAGTTGGATTTAGATTAGATGTCATGTTGTTAAACCTTTCACCACAGCACAAGTGGCCGTCCTCTTACAGAGAGATTGGTCTGTTCCACTCTCATTGCAAAGGTAAGAAACATTTAACCTGCAATCACTAATTTTCATTGTAATTGAGCTCATTTTGGCGAAGATAGGACTGATCATTCTATGTGTACGGTTTTGCAGCAAACATGAAAGGAAATGGAATTCCCAACAATTCATTACTTAGCTCTGGTTTGTTTTATTCTACATTAGAGCATCCTGTCTTTTATCCTATTGCAAGCATAATCTAATCCATAGGAAAGCCGAATTCAGAAAAAAACCTTTTTTTTCCGAGCATGTGTTTTCACTCTAATTTTAAATCCTGTGCATGGTTAAATGTTGTGCCCATTATCTTTGTGGTTTAACTGTTTTAAGTATCCATTGCTTGAGGCGACTAGCCTTGGAGTATGTGTTTCTCAGATGGTTGATTCAGAGTGTTTTTCTGCCCCCCTTCTATTGGATCATTTCTTAAGCATCCGCATCTACGGAACTTCAATATAATTTATGTATTCTTTTTTCCTGCCAGACACATATGTCTATTACCCACATCCATCTAACTGAAATATACCTTTTACAACACATTCCAAGCAACTCAGTTATACAAAAACTGCCAAGGTTCTTTGGACCAGATGGGAGAACCAGGTTCGAACCCCCCCACCCCCATGTATAAAAAAAAATAGTTACACAAAAACTGCTATATTCTTTATGTTTCTTTCCTTTTTTCGTTGACACTTCTACGTTATATTTCCTTTTTGGTTGTATTAATAAACATTACATCTTGTAGATGTTGTCAGATCAGCAGTTGGGTTCGCTGTATTCACAGCTATTCTTTCGTCATGGGCCCTTACTTTTGCAATTGGAGGGGAGCGTCTCTTCGGACCTGTTTGGGATCAACTTGTAATGTACAATCTTGCTGAGAGATTAGGCTTGACTGGTTGGAGCTAGTCCTATGCCCTCTTCTTGTGAATTTCATCGGTCATATACTTTGCATTAGCCTTTTTGCCCCTTTTTGTTGGGTATTACAATTTACAGGTGTTCCTCTGCTCTATTTTGAACATATGATTGATGTAGATATGTTCTGATCGAGGCTTTCTAGAACCTTTTTGTTATGAAGTTGATATTGAAGCCTTGCTTTACCGCAAGTAATGGCCTTATAACTGCACTATCGTATTTGTGGCACCTAATTTTCGGTTTTCAAATATATATATATATATTTATCACGTTATATTACTTATAAAATAACATATTAATTATAAACTTCGGTCATATTTACTGGGCTATTGGATATATGTTGATTAAAGTATTTGAAATGCTTGATATTGATCTCCCAAAGAAAGAGAATACATAGAACTTGTAATACAAAGAGCCATAAAAGCTCTCATACAAGTTTTTTTTTTTTTTTATTCAATTAAAAACTTTTTATCGTGCATACACCTTTAATTCTACAGCTGGGATTTTTAGTTGAAGCCAAGACCTGAGACAATCACACTTCAATGTCTCTACTCCATATCAAAATTATTCTTCATTGCATCCAACAGCCAAGCCAGAGACAATCGAGTCATACCCATCGGAGCAGGCAGGGCATGATCACCTTCCAACTCCACAGATTGTTTTCCCAGCATCCCCAAATTTGCCTAGTTAATTGCCTTAACAAAACGTTTGTTGATCTTCCGCTAGCTGTCCAGTCGATAAAGATTAAACAAATTGTCTGACTCTTCTCCTCCGGCCAAGGCCCGGAGATAAAACGTTGCCCTAGGCAAAACTTTCCCTCGCCTCCATCTGGACAACTCTTTAACACTAACATGCTCCTTTTGTGAATGCATGCAGCGTACCCAACTGTTCATTAATATTCTCAGCATATATTATATACTGGTGATCGTTTGGCACGCACACATTATCAACGCCATTAACAAAGCTAGCATAGAAATTGCTAGAGATGGGATGAATATCGCTGAATGCAATTATTCCTTCTACTTTTGAACGTCATGCATGCAAACTCCTTGGAAAGATGCGTACAAAACGTATCACTCCAGTCTCCACATGTAAATGATGCTCGCCCTTTTTTTATTTTCCTTTGTGTGTGCGTGTGTTTTTTTTAAAGTTTTATAATCTCTACGTCAATTGTGACTTCTACAACAGCCTCTAAATAAATCAAAGGGGAGCTATCCATTTCGGGCAATAACTTTAGGTGATCCTTTTTCGAGATAAGAATATGTTGAAGGAAAATTGTGCGGATACAGTAATCTGAAAAATAATGCGACTTAGAGGCGTTTAGAATACTATCTTTAAGGTGATAATTGTCCCCACTCGATAGAGTTTGCTACCGGGTTACAAGCAATTCACTTCCAGGATACAAGTCACCAACTACAAATAGAAATTTTGAAATTTTTCCTTAAGAGTTTCTTTACAAAATTGTATAAGTGATTGAAAATATGGAAGAATAAAATAAATAAATTTGTGGGTCTCATCCTTTATTTATAGAGAATGAAGTGACACCATGTGAAAAATCACAACTCTTAACTTGTGACTTTTCAACTAATAGTTATAGTTTAAAGGTCATGTTGTTTCATTTAGAAACCAAGGGCTAACATGCCTGGTCAAGTGGTTGGACATCTCCCTTCTCCAAAGAAGGTCATTGGTTTGAAACACAACTATTCAACATTTCAGCTAAATTTATTTTGAAACATTACACCCATCCAAGTGGGTCTTCAAATGAGCCGGCCCTAGCATCGTGTCTCATATTTAAATTATGTTTGAGAAGGAGGTAAGATGGGATGAGAATTTTAGGATAAGATATATTTCTAAACAAGCTAATTCCACAATTCAAATTCCAAGGGCAACGGTCATGAATATGTCTACTAGGGGTGTAAATTTAAACCTAAAACTTGAACTGGATCGGTTGGTCTGGGACCGGTTCCTATATTATGAAAACCGGTTGGACTCGGTCCGATTTCGATTCCGTAGTTTCCGGGACTAGACCGGATCGGTTGGAAAAAAAATATATAAATTAATCTTATATATTAGACAAAATATTTTATATATATATAAGTTTTATATATAATATATATAATTATATATCATATATGAAATAATTTTGTATTATAATTTCTAAATTATAACATAAAATGTTAATCTTAAATTTGAACATTTGTAATTTGTTTGATCAGATGTTATTAATATAATTATATATAAGATAATATTATTATAATTTATAAAATAAAAGTTTAATCTTAAAGATGAAAATTTAATTCATCATATGTTTTAAAAATAAAATATATATATTAAATTAGAAATAAAATTTTATCATAAGAAGTAACATTTTATCATATGTTTTTTACATTTAAAAAAATCGAAAAATCGGACCAGACCGGACCAAAAATCAATACATACCGGTACATATCGGTTCGGTCCTAAATTTTGTCCAAAACCGAACTTGACAAAATTTACGATCGGACCGGACCAGTTACACTCCTAATGTCTATGCACACATTGATGTGTGTTTGGTTTAAGTTTATAGATGCATTCAGAATATCCAGGATTCTCATATTTCTCATAAGATTCAGTAAAGGCTCCATTATTATGGTCGGAGGAGTTGGGCCGAGACTTTGGACCATCACCAGCAAGCATCCCGCTTACATAGGGGTTCATCAGGAACCCCAACTCCAACTCCAAGTCCTCCTTGATCAGGCATTCATCAAGGCGGTTGCCTCTGCATCGAAAACTAGTGTTGCTCTTTGCAATGACAACATCACTACAACAATATGTGTTAAGAAGAATCATGATCATCATCAGCAACATTGCTAGGAATGAAGGTATGTTTGGGATTACACAACTCCATTTCAGTATTCCTTAGGGTATGTTTGGGAGTGAGATGAGATGATAATTTTGTGAATAGTAGTAAGATAGTTTGTGAATAGTAGTGAGATAATTTGAGTTGAGTATTTTTTAGGTTTTGGGAAATGAGAGAAAAAAAGTTGAATAAAAAATATTATAAAGTTAAAATATTATTAAAATATAGTTTTATAATATAATTTTTGTTTTGAGATTTGAAAAGGTTGATTTTATTTTTATTTGAAAGTTTGAGAAAATTGTAATGATTAATTTGAAAATATTTGTATTTAAATTATGTTTAAGAAGAAGATGAGATGATATGAGAATTTTGATAGCTGATCTCCCTCCCTAGCCTTATCCACTCACTCACAGTACACACTTGTACATGGATGGTATATATATATATATATAGTTGAATAAAGAAGAAAGTGATGATGAGCAGATCAAGAATTACGAGATGCGTCACTAAAGCATATTAGTAATTAACTTGGTTCTTTCCTTTACAATGGCTAATCGCATCCCACAGTCATAAAATCTTGTTTTTGGTTGAATAATAACAGAAGCTTAATAGTTTATGGCAGGGCCTTTTCGTAGGAGAAGCCAATGCCAAATTGTCCGCGAAAGAGTTGTTGTCATTGTGTGCTTTCAGAATGTCTACTGCTAGAGCCACCGCTGGCTCTAGCATGTGTTTTTTTATATATATTTTTTTTCAATTATTTTTTATATAGATTTTTTTAATATTTTAAAATATTTAAAAAAATCAATAAATTTAGAACATTATTAAAAAATACTTTCTTAATTATAAAATAAAAAAAATCATTAAAAAATACTTCATTAATCACGAAATAAAATACAAAATTATTAAAATTAGATGTTTGAGAAGAAAATTGTGAGAAGTTTCGACTTTTTTTTTTTTTTTTTTTTAATCTCGATCTTATTATCCAAACGGAAATAATTCTCTATGACATGGTCTTGTTTGGTATGAACGACCGTACTGGAAAAAAAAATAATAATGAAGGGAGGGAAGGAGAGTGAGTACTGGCACAAAGCTTGGTGTTATGGACGTGTTTAACAACTTCTCACACACGATCACTTGCAATCAAAGAAGTGTGTAGCATGGGAGTTTGGGGAACATCTCCGATACCTAAGTCAGTAATAACAACGAAGAATTCCTCTCTAGCCAATAAATCATATGGATTTCATTGTTGTACAGTAAGAGCCTTTGACAGTAATACCTTGTCTCAGCCATGCCTATCTTCTTGTGTTTTGGACTAGTGATGAATTGCTTTATCCATTAAGGTGGTTAAGTTATTGCACTTCGGTAAAACAGAGTTCTTCTGTCATTATTTGATGAATAGAAAGATTCCATTTACCATCAATGCTCATTCACATTCATTTAGTTGGGTTTAGATTAGATGTCATGTTGTTAAACCTTTCACCACAGCACAAGTGGCCGTCCTCTTACATAGAAATTGGTCTGTTGCACTCTCATTCATGTGAAGGTAAGAAACATTTAACCTGCAATCACTAACTTTCATTGTAATTGAGCTCATTTTGGCGAAGATAGGACTGATCATTCTATGTGTAGGGTTTTGCATCAAACATGAAAGGAAATGGAATTCCCCACAATTCATTACTTAGCTCTGGCTTGTTTTATTCTACATTAGAGCATCCTGTCTTTTATCTATTGCAAGCACAAGCTAATCCATAGGAAAGCCGAATTTAGAAAAAGCCTTTTTTTGCGAGCATGTGTTTTCACTCGAATTTTAAATGCTGTGCATGGTTAAATGTTGTGCCCATTATCTTTGTGGTTTAAATGTTTAAGTATCCATTGCTTGAGGCAACTAAGTTTGGAGTATATGTTTCTCAGATGCTTGATTCAGAGTGTTTTTCTGTCCCCCTTCCTTCTATTGGATCATTCATTTCTTGAGCATGCGCATCTACTGAACTTCAATGTAATTTATGTATTATTTTTTCTTGCCGGACACATATGTCTATTACCCACATCCATCTAACTGAAATATACCTTTCACATCACATTCCAAGCAACTCAATTATACAAAAGCTGCCAAGGTCCTTTGAATCAGATGACATAAGGCCTGGTCTCCAAATGAGAGAATTAGGTTCGAACCCCCACCATCGTGTATATAAAAAAAAAGTTATACAAAACTGCTATTTTCTTTATGTTTCTTTCCTTTCTTTGTTGACACTTCTACGTATATTTCCTTTTTGGTTGTATTAATAGACATTACATCTTGTAAATGTTGTTAGATCAACAGTTGGGTTTGCTGTATGGGTTTTGCTATACAATCTCTTACTATTCACCCACACTCCACACTCTACATTTTTTAATATTTTTTTAATATTTTTTTTTGAATTTATTTTTTTTAAACTATTTCAAATTTTTTATTCACTATTTATATAAAAAATATTTGATAAAAAAAAATTTAAAAAAAAAAAAAAAAGTGGAGTGTGGAGTGTGATGAATAGTAAGAAGTTGTGAAGATTATTTGTTACTGTATTCACAGCTATTCTTTCGTCATGGGCCCTTGCTTTTGCAATTGGAGGGGAGCGTCTCTTCGGACCTGTTTGGGATCAACTTGTAATGTACAATCTCGCTGAGAGATTAGGCTTGACTGGTTGGAGCTAGTCCTATGCCCTCTTCTCGTGAATTTCATGGGTCGCACGTACACTTTGTGCGCATTAGCCTTTTTTTTCCCCCTTTTTGTTGGGTATAACAATATACAGGTGTTCCTGATCTGTTCTATTTTGAACACGATTCATGTAGATATGTTCTGATTGAGGCTTTCTAGAACATTTTTGTTATGTAAGTTGATATTGAAGCCTTGTTTTACCGCAAGTAATGGCCTTATAACTGCACTATCGTATTTGTCGGCACCCAATTTTCAATTTTCAAATAACTTTTGTAGATCTTTTTTCGAGTATATTAATTTGTAAGATATATATTTGTAGTTATGGGGCATATATACCAGCTTCAAAGTCGTTGTGGAAATAGCAGAATCTTCTCCAAACGAACGAAAGTAATACATCAATTCAAACACATAAACGTAACAGGGTTTCACAATCATTCAAGGCTGTAATACGACATTATATATATATAACTTGAAAACCAAGAAAGGAACAGACAAGCCAAACAAAAGAAAAAGGTTAAAAAAACAAAAACAAAAACAAAAATAGGATATAGCTAAGAGAACAAAGCATACTAGAACTGAAAGAAAACACATTAATTCCATGATTCAAATTTTACTTAGGAGTTCAAGTGCCGCAACGGGTGAAAATATTTCTGAGCACACAATTTTTGTTGGTTTTTTTGACAAGGTCATGGATGCATTTAGAATATGTAGGGGTGTCATTGGGTTTCCCACAAGTAAAGGCTGGATCATTAGGATTGACGGTGTTGGGCCCAGAACTTGGATTTCCAAGGATCCGGCTTACGTAGGGGTTCATCAGGAACTCTAACTCCAACTCCAACTCCAACTCCTCCTCGATCAGGCATTCATTGAGACGGCCGTCACTGCATCGGAAACTGGTGTTTCTCTTAGCAAGGACAGCAGCACCACAACAATATGAGTTAAGGAGCATCATCAGCAGCAGCATTGCTGGGAATGCAAGAGCAGCTATTCTCCCTCCCTTAGGATTACACACCTCCATTTCAGTATTCTGGCCTTAATCTTTAGTACTCACTCGGGATGTAGCTTATCTCCCTCCCTAGCCTTCTCCACTCACTCAGAGCACAGTGTGTACATGGAGAGGCCAGGTACACTACTTATAGTGATAATGAATAAAGAAGAAAGTGATCATGAGCCAGATCAGGAATTACGAGATACGTCACAAAAGCATATTATATACATATTAGTAATTTTATTCTTTCCTTTACGATGGCTAATCACATCCCACGCTCTTAAAATCTTGTTTTTGGTTGAATAATAACAGAGGGTTAGCTGGTTATGGTGGCCTTTTCGGAGGAAGAACCAGCAGCAAATTGTCGGCCAAAAAGGTTATTGTCAATTGTGTGGTCAGAATTCAGATTAGTTACAAAGTGAAAGCGGATAATTACGGACTCTCGCTCCAATAATTTAGTTCTAACAAATGGGTCCGGCTTGGGTACCACTGCTTTTGGTTGGACCCTTTATTCCTGCCAAAAGAAAAAGTTATATTCTTAATTCTTTAACCTTTTATCACGTGAAATGATTAAAAAAAACATTATTGATTTTTATTTACGAATAGCATCTAATAAAATTTTGAATTCCGATTCAATAATCATTCCAATTGAGATATTTAAACAAAATATTAAAATACCATGTATCATTTCAAAATAATCATCTTATAAAAGTTTAGAATGCTCAAGTAAGTTTTTTTTAAAAAAAAAAGAGTGAATGCATTGAAAAAAGTGGAATGATTATAAATATTTAAAATATAATATATATATATATATATACTTTCTCTTAGCCATTTAAGAAAGCATTTTATAGATGCGTTATAGAGTGCCAATATGTAAAGTTTGGTCATTTTTTAATCTTATTAGAAAATAAAAATAAAAATAAAGAGTACGATACATTTATAAAGCCTTTTTCTTCCTCTTGGCTATTTAAAAAGTATTTCAAAATAATAAATTTTTTTCATTTTACTTTTTCCAATCCAGATCATGATTGATATACGGAAGTAATTCCTAGACTTTTAGGATTTATTTGGAAAAACATTCTGACTCAAAATTCTCATTTCATTTCATTTTTTTTTATAAATATTATTTAAATATAAATATTTTTAAATAAATTATTATATTTTTCAAAACTAATCATTATAATTTTTTAAAATTTTCCAATAAAAAAATAAAAAATAATTCAAAATTTTTAAATTGTCAAATAAAAATAATATTAAAAATAATTTTTTAATAATATTTTAACTTTATATTAATTTTTATTTATTTATTTTTCTTTGAAAAAATTTATAAAACATTTTCGAATTATTTTAATATTATTCATAAATTATTTTATTATTATTTATAAAGATTTCATCTCTTGCTTCCGAGCTTATTCTGACCGAGAAAATATTACTTTTAGATTTACAGTACCATTAATGTTTTATTTATATATTTAGTTCGAGAAATACTACTTCACCCTCCATTTTTGTCTTTTTATTTGTATTAGTCTGACAAGTCTGGTCCTACTTTATGCCTTTTCCGACACTGAAATCCATCAGAAGATATTACATGAAGACATTACATGAATAATCCTACTCTTACTGCTCTATTATACCGCTCTAATCTATTGTTTTGATTTTTTAATTTTTTTGTACTTAGTGATTAAAGAAATATTTTTTATTAATAACATTATTTTTTTATTTTTTGAAAAAATATTTTAAAATATGAAAAAATATATGTATGAAAAAACAAAAAAAATAAAAACACATCTTATAACTAACTGCAGCTCTAGCAATAACCGGAAGCGGTGACGGTAACAGCGTCACATTACATTTACGGGATATCGTAAGAACGACTTGAGAAAGGCGGAGAAACGTACGAGTACCACAAGCTTTGGATTGAGAGTTACGACTCCATTCTTTTCACAATTCGTACTAATTCATTTCATCTAATTTTAACTAATTATTAAAATTTTTATATAAAATAAAATAAATAATTCAATTTTTTTAAATTTTAAAACAAAAATGATATTAAAAATATATATTCTAATAATATTTTATTTAACTTTTAACTTTAATATAAACTTATCTCATCTCATCTATAAAATCAAAGAAGGCCTTAATCTACGCTAATCTCGTCATATTTTATTTAATCATTATTATTATTTTAAATTTTTATATAAAATATAATAAACAATTCGACGTTTTCAAATTTTAAAACAATAATAATATTAAAATATAATTTTTTTAATAATATTTATTTAATTTTTAACTTTCATATTAACTCATCTCATCTAAACTCACTATTCAAACGACACCAAACGCTATGTTTGGATAGTGGATTCAATATTTTAGCATTACTTTAAAGCTAGGTTTAGGTTAGATAATTTCAGATGATCTATGAATAATAGTGAAAATATAATAAAAAAGTAATGATAAAATATTGAATAATAGTAAAAAATAATAAAAAGATATGTGAAAAATAATAATAAAATATTAAATAATAGTAAAATGATCTCATATCACTACACTATCCAAACACAACCTTAGACTCAAGAGCTTTACAAGCAGAAAACTGCAAAGAATTATGAGACTGGCCGAAATTCGGCCGAAATATCAAAATCCGTCTGAAATAGACCGAAACAGGTCAAAATGGCCGGAAATGAACCGGAACGGAAATATAAATATTTAACATATAATTATATATATACTTTCTCTTGCCCATTTAAGAAAGCATTTTATAGATGTGTTAGAGTGCCAATATGTAAAGTTTGGTCATTTTTAATCTTATTGGAAAATAAAAATGAAAATAAAGAGTCCCATGCATTTATAAAGCCTTTTTTTTTTCCCTCTTGGCCATTTAAAAAGCATTTCAAAATAATAAATTTTTTTCATTTTTCATTTTACTTTTTACCTTTACCAATCCGGATCATGATTGATATACGGAAGTAATTTCTATACTGTTGGGCTTGTTTGGAAAAGTTTTCGTCTCAAATTTATCTCATCTCATTTTTTTTAAATATCATTTAAATATAAATACTTTTAAACTAATCATTATAACTTTTTCAGACTTTCAAATAAAAAATAAAAAATAATTCAATTTTTTCAAAATCTCAAACAAAAATTATATTCAAACTATATTTTAACTTTATAATATTTTTTATTTAAATTTTTCTCTTTTATTTTTCAAAACTTCATAAAATATTAACTCATTTCATTACTATTTACAAATTATCTTATACCATTCACAAAAATTTTATCTCTATTTTAGTGGTGGGCAGCGGGGCCTCGCCCCCCTTCCGCCCCGCCCCAGTGTGGGCGGGGCGAATCCCCTATCTACCAAATGAGGGGTTGGGGTGGCCCCTAGTGAGGGCGGGGCCGGGATGAGCGTGATCCCCATCCTGCCCCACTACTCATATATATAATATATTTTATATATTTATATATACAAGTTTCCCCCATTCACTCGTCGTAAGTCCTCTCGCTGTCTGTGATACCGTCATGAGTCGTCACTGTCTGTCAATCTCGCCAAAGTTGTCGTCTATCACAACGAAGGTAAGGCCGATTTCTCTTAATCTCATTTTTTTTTTTTTTTAATTTATGCAATATGGATGATGGAGGATGGGATTAAGTGAGAATGCGATTGTGAATTGTGTATTGTGGAGGATGAATGTTAATTATATATGAAATTTGTTTATATAATATATAATTATATATCATATGTGAAATAATTTCATATTATAGTTTATAAGTTATAACATAAAATATTAATCTTAAATATAAACATTTGTAATTTGTTTGATTATATGTTATTAATACAATTATATATAAGATAATGTTATTATAATTTATAAATAAAAGTTTAATCTTAAAGATGAAAATTTAATTGATCATATGCTTTAAACATAAAAAAATATATATTAAATTATTAATAATATTTTATCATAAGAAGTAACATTTTATCATATGTTTTTTACATTTTAAAAAAATTGAAAAACTGGACCGAACCTAATCGGTAACTAGTAAAACCGGATGTACCGATTTAGGAGGGTGACCGGTGCGTAATTGCTTTTAGAAAATACAAAACCGGTACATACCGGTTCGGTCCTAAATTTTTTCTAAAACTAGACTGGTTACACCCCTAATATTTGCGCATACATTGATATGTGTTTGGTTTAAGTTTAGAGATGCATTCAAAATATCCAGAATTCTCATATTTCCCACAAGGCTTAATAAAGGGCCATCTCCATTATTACGGTCTGAGGAGTTGGGCCAAGACTTTGGACCATGACCAGCAAACATCCCGCTTACATAGGGGTTGATCAGAACCCCAACTCCAACTCCGAGTCCTCCTCGATCAGGCATTCATCGAGGCAGCTGCTGTTGCATCGAAAACTAGTGTTGCTCTTAGCAACGATAACATCATTACAACAATATGTGTTAAGAAGAATCATGATCATCATCAGCAGCATTGCTAGGAATGAAGGAGTAGCTGTTCTCCCTCCTTTAGGATTACACAACTTCATTTCAGTATTCCTTAGAGTATGTTTGGGAAGTGAGATGAGATGATAATTTTGTAAATAGTAGAAAGATAATTTATGAATAGTAGTGAGATAGTTTGAGTTGAGTATTTTTTAAGTTTTGAAAAAGGAGAAAAAAAAAGTTAAATAATAAATATTATAAAGTTAAAATATTGTTAGAATATAGTTTTATAATATAAATTTCGTTTTGAGATTTGAAAAAATTGAATTATTTTTTATTTTTTATTTAAAATTTTTAAAAAAATTATAATGATTATTTTAAAAATATTTGTATTTAAATTATGTTTGAAAAGAACGAGATCAAATGTGAATTTTGGTAGCTGATCTCCTTCCCTAGCCTTCTCCACTCAGTCACAGTACACACTTGTACGTGGAACGTAAATATATAGTTGAACAAAGAAGAAAGGGGACGATGAGCAGATCAAGAATTACGAGATGCGTCACCAAAGCATATTAAAAACTTGATTCTTTCCTTTACGATGGCTAATCACACCCGACAGTCTTAAAATCTTGTTTTTGGTTGAATAATAACAGATTTAGATTATTGGAATTGGATTAGTTAAATGTTTTTTTATCTTTAAATTTAGTAGATGTCATCTATATTTATTCCACGTTGAATTAGTTAAATTGTTTTCATTTAAAATATAAGTTACAGTAAATTTATTCTTCTTTTTAAATATGAAAAGAACTATAACAAGTCTAAAAATATTTTTTGAAATTATTATATTATAGATATGAAATTTTTATTCATATGAGATTTTACCATTTAGATACATATGAGATTATTATATTATAGATTGTTAGATTGTAAAAATAAAAATAAATATGATTGTTGGAGGTTATTAAAAATTATAAAAAAAATAAATAATAATTAAAAAAATATAAATAATACAAAATAATAAGAAGAGCAAGAAAATCTTTTATTAAGTTTAATTTCTCAAATCACTAATCCTGAACTTAAAGAAGAATATCTTCTTAAATTTAAGAAGAACCTGCTTCGTAAAGAACCAGAGGCTTCCACTTCAAAACCCAGGATTAGCTTTCAAGATACCTTGGAACGTTTTAACAAACAAAAACCCAAAGTCATTTCTACAAATGATTTACAAAATGAAATCAATACTATCAAGAAAGAGATTAATGAACTCAAAACTGAGATCAGTAATCTTCAACTTGAAAATACTGAACTAAAACAAGAATTTCTACGTTTTCAAATTGACAAACAATTTGATCATGAAATACCATCTGATAATGAGCAAGCAAATGAATCAGATAATGGTGAAAAAGCTGAGTCATCAGCA
>QEOT01005406.1:89462-176920 GCA_003123785.1 Pterocarya stenoptera
CGTTTCTCAATATCATCAAACGCAATGGTCTTGTTGTCTCTGCCCCCAAGATCAAATTATTTCAAACCAAAATCAGATTCCTTGGTTATGATATTTCTGAAGGGAAAATCAGACCTATCAATCGAGCCATTAATTTTGTTGAAAAATTTCCTGATCAAATACTTAATAAAAAACAGTTACAGAGATTTCTTGGATCTCTTAACTATGTTGCTGAATTCTACCAAGACTTGAGGAAACAGTGCCGTCCTTTATATAAACGGTTACAAAAAAATCCTCCACCATGGTCAGATAATCATACCGCTCTAATACAGAAAATCAAGACACATGTTAGAACTCTTCCATGTCTTGGTATTTCTGATTCCGAACTATTTAAAATTGTTGAAACTGATGCCTCCGATATTGGTTACGGTGGCATTCTGAAACAATGTGTTTCACCAGGTTCATCTGAACAAATTGTTCGCTTCCATTCCGGAACCTGGACCCTTGCACAATTTAATTATAGCACTATTAAAAAAGAAATCCTTTCTATAGTACTATGTATATCAAAATTTCAATCTGATTTACTTAATAAAAAATTCCTATTAAGGATTGACTGCCAGTCAGCCAAATATGTTTTGGAAAATGATGTTCAAAACATTGCATCAAAACAAATTTTTGCACGATGGCAAGCTATTTTAAGTGTTTTCGATTTTGATATAGAGTATATCTCCGGTTCAAAAAATTCAATACCTGATTTTCTTACCCGTGAATTTTTGCAGACACCCAACCATGGAAAAGAAAAAAGGAAGACCTAAACACTCTACCCTTGCTTCTTCATCCCTGCCTGCACTACCTCCTCCTGCCCCTACTAAAAAGCTCACCAAAACTGAGCCAGCTACTTCCCTTGACATTGCCAATAGGTTCACACCTCTTGGTACATCTGCTTCATATGCTTTAACCTTGGCTACGGATCATGATCCTTACGCCAAAGCCATTGCATCTGGACCTTCTGAAATTTCCTTCCGATTCCAGAAGAAAAATAATTCTCCCTATATCCCCAAACCCTTTGGGAATAACTTATTTCATATAGAACCAAACCGTGCCAAACAGAATGACATATTCAAATTGGCCACCTCTTATTTTCCCCCAGGATTCCATTGGATTCCTGAAAATTCAAACAAAAATCTCCAGTTCTATACTTCCATCCTACTTCAAACCAAGTCTATTTTTATCAAACCCATCTTCGATAAAAATGACCCCAAAAAATTAATTTATCACAGTGCCAAAATTGTTTCCTTCATCACTGAAGAACAATGGGAGGGTAATCCATTCTCCTCCAAAAAACTTGACACTGACATTTATTTCAATTACCATGATTATGTCAAAGCCTGGTTCCGCTTCATGCTTCACCAGACTCCCGATATGAGCCATTCCTGGTTCTTATCCTTTGACAAAATTTCAAAACCAGATTTTCCACTTTGGTTCCTTCAATGGTGGGATCAATTTGGTTTAATTCCCCAAAATCTCCCTGAAGATCTTGTTTCTACCTACAAGATTTTCTCCGACACCATTACTTCCAAACTCAGTCATCACCAACAAAAATTCCCTTATGATCTCCATTTCTGCCAGAAGTACAAAATACCCTGGATATTAAAATGGAATTATCAAAGGAATGGTGATATCTTGAGTCGCCACTGCTTCACTAAATGGTGGGATAAGTTCAGTTATTCTGCCGATATTTCAAAAAATGTTTCCAGAGATTTCTCACAACTCGCTCCTGATTTAACCAACATGATCGAGTTCCCTGAAAATCTCCCCATTACTTCAAAGACTGACTCCAAATCAGCCAAGAACAAAACTCCTACCTCAACTTCCTCCAAAGGAAAAGGAAAGGAGACTACTTCAACTACTTCAGTTAAATCCTCCAAATCCAAGAAAAAGAATATTATTCCTGGAATTGAAAATAAGGATTTAATTCACTTATTAAAGAAGACTCTTTCACAAGAACCTTCTGATGATGAGAAAACAGAAGCCTCTTCTGAAGCCTCTGTTGACAATGAACCATATGATCCCTACTCCTTCTTTGGACACGACAAAGAGTATGATACTCCAAAACTGTCCGATGATGAATGAAGATTTGTCCTCATTCCCTCTACTCGGAAGAAGACAAAATAAATACTTTGCTGAGTCAAGACTCCACTACCTGAGCCATGTATCAGCAAGAAAGATGACGGACCCCTCTACCCGGATTCGACATCGTTTTGGCAACATGTAATGAATAGTAAAAAGAATTGTTCACTTTTACTGATCATTGACCGGCTTTATTTCTTTACTGTTTCATTTAACTATTCCAAACAGTGAATTGTAACAGTGCTCTCTTCGCCTATAAAAGAGAAGCCTGGCCTTAGTCTGAGGCATCACTTGTTTGAAACACTTATCTCTCCTCTCTCTCTCTCTCTCTCTCTCTCTCAAGGTACTTACCCTCTCTTCTCCAACCTTGTGATCCACAAGCCCTGAACCTTGTGACTATTTCCCAACCTTGTAACTTGTATCTGTTTATGTTCTATTTTCAATACAAGTTTGTTTATATTTATTATCTTATTTTTGCATAAACATATCATGCATTGGTCGGCCATGCCGCCTCATATTTGCTCATGCATCTGCATACTCCAGGTCGGCTCTGCCGCAGGAGTTTATTAACTGTGCTAAATAACTGTGCATCATTTATCTCCAGTTATCTGGTCCACCAGTTATCTGGTCCACTATCTCCAGTTATCTGGTCCAGCATACCCTCTCTCTTGCTTCATTTTCTCTTCCTTCTGCAAAGATTTCAGGCCTTTATCAGCTTTGATCTCATTACGAGATGCAAAATGAAATTTGACTTTTTGGCCCAAGAGATTGGTAGTGATACCATTCTCTTCAGTTATAAAAGGATACAAGGATGAAATAAAAGGAATGCCTAATATGACTTTATCAGACATATTTCGGACTAAAACAGAAGGTATTTTAAAACAAACATTATCCTGGCAAATGTGAGCATTGTTGAGCTCATAATTGATCTTCATTTGGGATCCGTTTGCAAAAGATAATTTTTCAGTAGATTTTTCAAAATATTTGGAAGGTATTAGGCCTTCTTGTATGCAATTTAAATCAGAACCAGAATCAATCATAGCAACAACAGAAAAATGAAAATCATGTGAAACAACAATAGTAACACGTGAAAACCACTTTGGAGGAATTGTATGATGAACTAAACAGATCTGGTTTCCTGCTGATGACTCAGCTTTTTCACCATTATCTGATTCATTTGCTTGCTCATTATCAGATGGTATTTCATGATCAAATTGTTTGTCAATTTGAAAACGTAGAAATTCTTGTTTTAGTTCAGTATTTTCAAGTTGAAGATTACTGATCTCAGTTTTGAGTTCATTAATCTCTTTCTTGATAGTATTGATTTCATTTTGTAAATCATTTGTAGAAATGACTTTGGGTTTTTGTTTGTTAAAACGTTCCAAGGTATCTTGAAAGCTAATCCTGGGTTTTGAAGTGGAAGCCTCTGGTTCTTTACGAAGCAGGTTCTTCTTAAACTTAAGAAGATATTCTTCTTTAAGTTCAGGATTAGTGATTTGAGAAATTAAACTTAATAAAAGATTTTCTTGCTCTTCTTATTATTTTGTATTATTTATATTTTTTTAATTATTATTTATTTTTTTTATAATTTTTAATAACCTCCAACAATCATATTTATTTTTATTTTTACAATTTAACAATCTATAATATAATAATCTCATATGTATCTAAATGGTAAAATCTCATATGAATAAAAATTTCATATCTATAATATAATAATTTCAAAAAATATTTTTAGACTTGTTATAGTTCTTTTCATATTTAAAAAGAAGAATAAATTTACTGTAACTTATATTTTAAATGAAAACAATTTAACTAATTCAACGTGGAATAAATATAGATGACATCTACTAAATTTAAAGATAAAAAAACATTTAACTAATCCAATTCCAACTTCTTAAAACACCAGAAAAACCATTAGTTAAAATGGATATTATATCCGGCTGACGAATATTGTTGTTAATGTATGCATTAGCAACAAGAGACATTTTACTCATGGTATTGAGGATTTCTTGTTCAGAAAGTCCGTCAATATTTCATTCGTAAATTTTATCTGCAGAATATGAAGATTGGGTATGAAAAACTTTATCTTCAAAGCTTAAATTAGGAGGAGTAGGTCTGGAATACCAACTCTTAGTCAGACTCATAGGATTGGGTCCTTTAGAGTGAATTCTAGAGATTTCAAAATCAGGAGTTAACTGAAAATTGGTGAAATTCGTTTCAAGTAAATCGATTTCTTTGGCTACTGAATCATCTTCGGATGATGGTTCAGTGGTTTCTGGAAAGACGAACTCTTCATCATTGCGTTCAATAGCACTGGTAGAGGGTTGTTCTTTCTTAAGATCTTTAAGCATTTGATTGATTTTTTCCAATCTCTGGGCATCGGTTTCAAAAACAATTTTTGACCGAGATTGGGGTAAAGTAATCAAAGGTTTTTCAATTTTTGGAGTTTTTAATTGATCTTTTGGAAACATCAAAGGATTTTCGATTTTTGTAAAAGTAGTATTGAAAGATTGGGAAACAGATTTCTCTGCTTTATCCTCAATCCTATCCAACTGTTGTCCAATCTTATGAAGAGCAAGATTGGCAAAATTGTTTTGTTGAATAATTTTATTTGGTTCTTTCAAAATCATGTCTTCATCTGGTTTTCTGGACACAGCAGAAGGAATTTTGAAAGGAGTAGCAGGAATTTCAGATCCTTTTAAAGGGATTAAAACAGTGTCAAGAGGCGGATGACTGGAATGTACAACCGTTTTGTCCTCTCGAATAAAATCAGTTTTAATAACGTTAAAAACATTTTTTGAGACATAGTAGTTTTCAAGAAAATCAAAGAAAAGAATCTCTTGTTGGAGATCGTTCATCTTTTCTTTCCATTTTCTTTTAACTCTAAGTTTTTCAGAATCAGAGAAAGTCGTATGATAAGTTTTTCGTTTATCACGGTTTTCTTTTGAATTGTATTCGTTAAAAAGCTTGATTAAATCATAGTTAAAAACGCGATTTAAAACATTCAAACTATGATGAACAGGAGGTAGGGATGCAGCCATATCCGAAGCTGTTGGAGACAAAGATGATGTATCTTTGTCTTCTTTAGCTTCATCCTTTACGGATTTATCCTTAGCAGAATAAAAAGCAGAAGTAATCTGAGAGGAGGTGCTAAGTCCTTTCAGTTTTAAATCTGGTTTTAAATTAATATTTGGTTGGGCTGTTTGGGCTGAATCTTCCAGAAATTGTTGGAGATTTTGGTCTCGCCTTACTGGTAACTCAGAAACAGAACCAATAAAAGAAGATCTAGATCCAGCAAAAGAATTTCTTCTTAAGGCTGGGGTTTGATCAAAACTAATTTTAACAGTACCATCAAGGTATTGTTTAATATAATCAATATTGGGATTGGAGATATTCCTTGGAGGGGGCGGACATTCATTTTCCAAGATCCATTCTTTTGGGAGATTAATGTCACTCCAGTGAATGATTTTTGGAATTTGGATGTTCGCATTCTGGGTTGAACTCTGTATGAGCAGAGTCTCACCGGGGGTAGATTTTAAAATCATCTTTGGGGTTAAACTCGTTTTTAAAAGACGATAATAAATTCTGTAAACAAGGGCAAGAGGTTTACTGCCTTCAAGCATATCGTAACCCTCTGTTTGAATATTCAAAGTTAACACTTTGATGATATGGGGGTCATCAAGAGCAATTAAAATATTTGGAAAACAGTCAAAATGGACTGGGCCATTGATTAAAGAAGATTGGATAATGCCAAGAGCACTGGCCTCAAAGTTTCGAAAATGAGTGTCTCTTAAACATAGTAAAACAGCAGCTGGGATGCCAATCCTAGTTAAAGGTTTGGCTGCAATTTGGACAGAACCTATATGAAGGAATCTGTACCCTTTAGCCAAGGAATCTCGAATGAATTTCTTGGTAAAAAGATAGCATTTCTCATCAGGTTTTGAAATAGAATAGGTTTGTTCAACTGTTTTAACATGGAAATCAGAAGTAAAACTTCGTTGAAGCCAAGAGGTTTGGTAAATAGAGTTAAAACTAATCTTAGGAATTTTCCAAGATTGAGAAGTATTTGAGGATTGCTCCTCAATGATATGATCTTCCTCATTAATAATATCAGGAGGCATAGACGACCTCGAACTAATTGTTGAATTAGATCGAAACATTCCGTTTATTTTGTACCTAGACAAACTAGTTCTTCGCACCTCAGGGTCCTGCGAGTACTCTCATCTCACCCCTATACCTAATTGCCCTTGACACGGGTCTTACAAGGTTCTGGGTTTCTTGAATCAAATGGTCTCCAGACAAAGTAGGAACTCAGAGATCAGGTTGTAAAGGAACAAAAATGAAGCAAGAGAGAGGGTATGCTGGACCAGATAACTGGAGATAGTGGACCAGATAACTGGTGGACCAGATAACTGGAGATAAATGATGCACAGTTATTTAGCACAGTTAATAAACTCCTGCGGCAGAGACGACCTGGAGTATGCAGATGCATGAGCAAATATGAGGCGGCATGGCCGACCAATGCATGAAATACAAAATAATAATATTTTTTATTATCGAGAATATAATGATTAATTTAATATAAATTTTAAATTTTAAATGATTAGTTAAAAGTAAAAAAAGTTAAGTATTAATTAAAATTTCAATAACTCATTAGTTTATGGCAGGCCTTTTCGTCGGAGAAGCCAATGCCAAATTGTCGGCAAAAAAGTAGTTGTCACATTGTGTTCAGAACTCACTTAGAAAGGATAACTACAGTCGTGCAGTGTAGTGTTTAAACGTTACCTAATATTTTTTTTTTAAATAAATAAATATAAAATTTATATAAAAAAATTAATTTTTTGATAATAATTTTTATTTTTATTTTCTAAAAGAATTATACGATTCGTGATAATAGGTTAAAGAATTAAGAATGTAACTTTTCTTTAGGCATAAATAAAGGGGTCCAACCAAAAGCGAGTAACCAAGCCGGACCCATTTGTCAGAAGTAAACATGGGCAAGGTCTCGCTTTGATTAGAAAGTGAACGTGGGTAGGGTCTGGGGTCTGTAGCTCCAATAATTTACTTCTGACAAATGGGTCCGGCTTGACCCCTTTATTTATGTCAAAAGAAAAAGTTATTTTCTTAATTCTTTAGCCTAATATCACGATTAAAAAATATTTATGAAATTTATTTAGAAACAGTGTACAAACCAATTTATTTACAAATTCGAACGAAACTTTCTTTTAAGGTACAGTGAACAATTTGATTTGGATACTTGAAATATCTAAAAGATTCTATAAATAATAGTAAATAGTTTGATTTAAGATGTTTTATTGAATTTTAAAAAATGAGAGAAAAAATTAGAAAAATTATTATAAAATTAAAAATTATTCAAATATAATTTTTATTTTAAAATTTGAAAAAAGTTGTATTGACTTTTATATATGTTTTGTTTTGAAGTTCATAAAAATCAAAATAATTAGGTAATGATTAAATGAAAAAATTAAATATTTAAAATTGAAAAATATTATATGTTTGAGAAGAAAATTGTGAAAAGTTATGATTTTTTTTTTTTAATGTCGAGCTGATTATCCAAACAGAAGTAATTCTCTATGACATGGTCTTGTTTGGTACGAATGATCATACTGGAAAGAAATAATAATGAAGAGAGTTAAGGAGAGTGAGTACTGGCACAAAGCCTAGTGTTATGGACGTGTTTCACAGCTTCTCACACACGATTACCTGCAACTAAAGAAGTGTGTGGCTTGAGGGTTTGGGAAACGCCTTTGATACCTAGCTAAGTCAGTAATAACAACGAAGAATCCCTCTCTAGCCAATGAATCATATGAATTTCATTGTCGTACAGTAAGAACCTTTGACAGTAATACATTGTCTCAGCCATACCTATCTTCTTGTGTTTTGGACTAGTGATGAATTGCTTTTATCCATTAAGGTGGTTAAATTATTGCACTTTGGTAAAAGAGAGATCTTCTGTCATTATTTGATGAATAGATCAAAGATTCCATTTACTATCAAATGCTCATTCACATTCATTTAGATGTCTTCTTGTTAAACCTTTCACCACAGCACAAGCTGTTGCCGTCCTCTTACGTAGAAATTGGTCTGTTGCACTCTCATTCATGTGAAGGTAAGAAACATTTAACCTGCAATAACTAACTTTCATTCTAAGAGCACTGGCAATAGCCTAGCCAAATGTCAAAGCCATCATATATTTGCCTCATTTGTCTCAAATTTACTAGCATTGGATTAGCCAAAGCCATAAGTCTTTGGCTTTGAGCTACAATGACAAGCACCCGTTGATCATATTTAGCGAGTTCTTGTACATAGACCAAATGAATAGTTTATTCAACAAAATCCTATCCAAACCCGCTGGTCTTTTTTTTTTACTTCACATTTCTATCCTTAGTTTTCAGGTTCTTCTTCTATATTGTACTTTGCAACTTCTATATTTTTTTTAGATGAAAAATAATACGTTGAGGAAAAAAATTAGTTAGAAAACAATAATTTAATTATTTAATTAAATTATTAATTAACATATAGTTAGTGTAATTGTAAAATATGAAAAAAAATAAATTAAAAAATATTATTATTAAAAAAATAATATTATATTATTATTTTGACTAATCTAATAGTTAGTCTAATGTGGATTTACTTAACCAAAGGTTAATGCTATAGCCAAAACTTGAAGTTCTAGTCAAACTTTAGACTGGACAATGGCTAGAGTATTGCCAATGCTCTAATTGAGCTCATTTTGGCGAAGATAGGACCGATCATTCTATGTATAAGGTTTTGCATCAAACATTAAAGGAAATGGACTTCCCCACAATTCATTACTTAGCTCTGGCTTGTTTTATTCTACATTAGAGCATCCTGTCTTTTATCCTATTGAAAGCTTAAGCTAATCCATAGGAAAGCCGAATTTAGAAAAAGCCTCAAGCAACGGATATAAGTTGGTATGGATAACGCATTTAGTAAAATGTTTGCATACATAATTTGATTTAGAAGATAAATTTTAAAATTTGAATCAAATAAATTAAATCTTACCATTTAAGTGATGTGAATAATATGCTTTACATACTGACGACACTACTGTTCATCTTTCTTGTTATATAAAAATGTGCCCACCACTATTCTTTGGACATCCTAAACCCTATCAACAAGCCCAAGCCTTATCTCTCTTGAAACCCTTTATCTCTCTTCCTCATCAATGCCGAGTGTGGTACTGAACAAAACAATTAAGGGTGTAACTGGTTCGGTCCGGTCCAGTTTTGGACAAAATTTAAGACCAAATTGGTATGTACCGGTTTTGCATTTTTAAAAATTGATTATGTACCGGTTATCCTCCTAAACTGGTACCTCCGATTTTACTAGTTTTCGATCCCCTTTTTCGGTTTTAATAAAATGCAAATTTGTCATAAAAAAATCTGTTTATAAAAAAAAAAAAAATTACTTTAAAAAAATCTGTGTTATTAAAAATCTGTTACTATTGACAAAAATCTGCTTTATAAAAAAAATCTGCTATGTAAAAAAAATTCTGCTACAAAATTGAAAACAAAAAATCTACAATAAAAAGAAAATTTTGCTATGAAATAAAATAAGTCCAAAAGTCTAAGTTACAAGTCCAAAAGTCTAACAAATTATAAGTCCAAATTCCAAAAGTCTAAATTATCCAAAAGTTCCACAAATTACAAATCTAAATTAAAAGTTCAAATTAAAAGTCTAAATCGCAAGAACATCCAATAAGAAACTTTATAACTAGAACAAATAGTTATGCACCATGCCAATTGCCACCAAGTCACCAACTCTAATAGTTCATTCAACAAACCTTGCAATTGTATGAAAATAAATCAAGCAGTTAATTAAATAAAAAGTTATTAATTACATTAAATGAAAAAAAAAACTTGAGGAAAGATGTAAAAAGGTGACCTAAATTTAATCATTTCCAGTCAAAGAAGTAGGCCTTGAAGAATTCCCTAAGTCTTCCAAGAGTTCTACACAGAGAAAAAAAGAATAAGCATAATAATTAAAACAAATCAAAATATGATATACACTTTAGAGACATGAAAAGAAAACGTGAAAAATGCTTCATACCTATATCAAATTTCTCAAACTCTTCAATATCATCCATTAAACTATGAATGTTAATCTGGGAGAAGAAGAACAGAGCCAGTTTTGTATATAAATAAGGGCTTCTACCATAAGTGGAGATAGGCTACTACAGAAAGGATCAAGTACTTGACTTACTGTGCTAAAAGCCGACTCAGAGGCAACTGTAGATATTGGAACTGCAAGAACATCTCGCGCAACTCTTGAAAGCATGCGGCATCTAATGGAGTTAACATTCCACCAAGTTAACAAGTTGAATTTAACATCATCTTCTTCACAATTTTCAGAAAAATACCTTTCCACTTTAGATTTACTCTCCAAAGAGTTCTCCAACTCACGCTTCTTAAACTGAGCCAATTTAAATGATCTAAAATCACCTGCCCAAGTAGTTGAACTTGTAGCACTAGCCCTGCCTTCACTTGATTGGCTCATAGTTTGATCTTGTGCCCCAACATCACCACCGGTATTTTCACAATAACTATCGTATAAACGAGTCAAGACATCTTTAACCTGATCTACTAAGATAAGAACTTTCGAACTATTATCATCATATATTTCTTCAAAACAAAATTCTCAATAACACATTTTATATCGAGGATCAAGAACCAACCTAACATGCAACAAAATATTCATTTTTTCAATAGTTTCCTAATTACTCTCAAATTTAGATTTTGTATCAAATGCCATTATCCTCAAATTATGAAGCCCTTCCACACACTCCAAATTAATTACATCTTGAATTGTTGCTAGCTCAAATATAAAACAGTTGTAAGTGACATAATTGGCCCCCGAGAAACGTAAGGTTGCATCGTAAACTTTGTTAAGAAACTTTACAAACAACCTACTCTTATCCCAATCATCATTGGTTGGAGGCTCTAACTTGGATGCCCCTTTTTTACTCAACTCACTAAGAGCACTGGCATTGGATTCATCAAATTTATCTTCAAAATTTGATGAAAAGTACATGTTTTCCATAAATGTAAAACCTCCTATCTATAATCCCACATTGGATTAGCCATTAGATTCATCAAAATAATAATATAATATTATTTTTTTAATTTTTTTTTTCATATTTTACAATTATACTAGCAATATATTAATTAAAATAACCATAGTCATTGCAGGAAAAGAACATGTAAATATTTGCAAACTGTCAGACACAAATTTGGAGAAAATGTTGTGATATTATATAGAAATTTAAATAAAAGCTCCTTCAAATCCTAAGAAGAAAACGTGATCTCTAGACAACCTAAACCAAGAAAGGAAACCAAGATGAATTAACAAGTTGTTAACAAGAGAGGAAGCACTAGCTAACCAAAACAAGGATCAAATAATAAACTTATTAACAAGGATAAAAAAAAAAAAGAGGACCAAAACATGGTTTGATAAAAAAAAAAGAGTAAAATAAGAACCAATATAACAAACAACTACTAATTCCTATGAGCTTGATACAGCAAGTTCATTAAACAGGAGAGGAAATTCATACTGATGACTTGCAGAGGTAATTCACTCAGTATTCAAACAAAAGTTAAATGAACAAATCTTAACTATCCATTACTCACTTGAACTCGACTCCTTCACACCCTTAGACTCAATATATTAAGAATGAGTATTTTATTTGAATTTGTTTTGTCGAATATCTCCTGAAAAATTATGCAAATGACTAAAAAATTATGACTTGGAAATGGTTCCAATTCTCTTTCTTGTTTTCCACACTCAAGGATATCTTGGTCCTCGGCCTTTTGAAGCACATACCTGATTTTTTTAAACATTTTTTTGGAGAGAAAAAAGATCGTTGGAGTAAGCTTCAGTTTGATTGCCAATAAATAACTACGACAGAGAAGAAAGATTTATTCTCCCTTTATTCTTCATGAAACATACACGTATAAATCATAAATACAGGTAGCACCCTAGATGAAACATACACGTATGAAAAATTTATTCTCCCTGTGAAAGCACAAAAATGAATTTCACTATTAATTTTTATTCCACTTTGGTTCATTTCATTTTTCTCCATGGACAGCCAAATCCCCATCATTTTCGTCTAGATTCAAGAATTTTTCTTCTTTACTTCCTAAAATTTAGTCTAGAAACAGAAACGCATGATTAAAAACAACATTTAAAAGAAATGAAAGCAATAGCAAACCACCGACAAATTGAACATCCGTCTATACGTAGCTAAGCCTACACAAAGATCCAAAAAACGCTACCAAAGAATATCAAATGAGCAGTGAAGGTGCAAAATATCACAAACAAAAAAGGTAAGCAAAAATTCTCATCCAATAAGCAGTGAAGGTGCAAAATAATCGAAAATCAAAATTGTGAAAACCCACCAAGCTCATTGAGCAATTCATACTCAGTAGTAGGATCTCCCTGGTAAGACTGTCTGGAATCGAACTCGCCGAGATCTTTGTCGTGAGCTACCGACCATCCTCCCCACCTTGTGAAGACCAGCTCCCATTCCTCTGCTTCCCAGACCCTAATTCCCCTAAGATTTTCTCATGCTCCTCAAGTGCGATTTAGATGGGGAAGGTTGAGTTTATGAGGTTGGGTTTTGCAAAACCTAAATAAAAAATGCAGAGAAGGGGAGAGTGGGAGTGTCGGGCTGCAGAGGGAAGTGAGAAAGAGAAAGGAAAGAGAGAAATGGAGAGAAGAAATTGAAAGGGAGAAATGAAATTTTTTTCAGATTCGTGGGTGAAAGGAATGGGAGAAAGGGACGGGAGAGGAAGAAAGGGAAGAAAGAAAGGAGAGAGAGGTCTGGGGAAAGAAACAGAATTGCGGGCGAAAGGGGAGAGATCAGTTGGAAGTGATCTGTGTAATAAAATAATCGGATAGACTTTATACAGTGAGTCTTCATATTTGAAGATGAAAATAAATTTACTGTAGGTCAAAACTTAAGTTCTTACCTTTAGCCAATCCAATGCCAACGTTTTAAATCTCAAATTCATCAAACTTTAGATGTTTCTTCATTTTAGCGAGTCCGCTGCCAATGCTCTAACACCATCATTGTGCTCATTATCATCTTCCCAAACGCTCTTAGCATACCTTGAATCTTCATCCTCTAGCTGTTAAAATTCTTTTTGAAACTTTTCAGTCCTATCCAACATCATATAAGTGGAGTTCCAACGAGTCGTTACATTTAAGCATACACCACTTTTACAAGTAATATATTCACTATTATAACATTGCTTAAATGTATTCCACCTCTATGGAGAATATTTCACATACTTCACAGCCCCTCTAATTCATGTAATTGATTGATCAAATTCTTTCAGCCCATCCCGAATAATCAAGTTCAAGATATGAGTACAACATCTCATATGCAAGAACTCATGTTCTAAAATCGTGTTCCTTCTATTCATTGTCTTTCTTTTGATATACAAAATTGTCCCATTATTTGAATTTGCATTATCTAGTGTAATTATAAATATTTTGGGCCTCCCTATTCAAGCAAATACATTTCAATTTTTTTTACCTAGTGTCTCACCCATATGGTTTTTCACCTTATAAAAAATGATAATTCTTTTGTGCATTATATAATCTTTATCAAAAAAATGTGCAGTGAGACACATGTAGTTAAAATTCTGCATAGATGTCCATGTATCCGTGGTTGGACAAACACACTATCCCTTAAGGTCACTTTTCAACTTGTCTTTTCTCTCAAATAAAGTTTAAAAATATCTTTTGCAACCATTACACGTGATGGAATCCCATTCCATCTAGGTTGCACAACAAGCATAAACTTTTTAAACCCCTCCCCTTCCAAAAATCTAAAAAAAAGCTAATCAACAACCAACATTTATGCTAAGACTTCTCTACAAGTCTTACCACTAAAAGCAATAGGCACAAGCCCTCCACTGGTTTCTCCAGGCTTGAAACCTAATACAGATTGGTTTCTATCCATATTCATAAGTGGAGACTTCTTACATGTTTTTTTTCCAAGTGCTGCAACATTGATTTTGTGCCATTTATATTAGGATCACAAGTAAGTAGTCAATAAAATTTGCACGCAACCCTAGGTTTTGAATTATCCTCAGTTTTAATCTTTGTAAAATACTCCCAAACTATAGATATTTTCCTACTAGTGCTATCACTAACAGGACCAGTAGATGGCTTACTTACTTACATTAGACTTGGGAGAAAGCAGATCATTAGTCGCTATTGATTCCATAGTCCTTTCCATTGAAGGTTGAATATCACCGGATGTTTCTGTTTCATTTGAAGGATCCATATGTAGTAAAAAAAATGAAATTATAAAATATTAATATCAATAGTAACAAAAATCTCTAATCTATGAAATAAAATCAGTTATAAGTTATAACAAAATGGAACAAAATAGAAGTATGAGATCTCAAAAAAAAAAAAAAAAAAAAATGGAAGTATGATTGCATTTAATAGTTTGATATCAAACTTAAATGATTTGAGCTAGAAGCATACCTAAGCATCCATTCATTTCATTATAAACTAGTCTAGCAGGAAATTAAGGTTTTGAGTATACATACACCTCAAATGCAACAGTATAGACTTCCCATTGCTGTTATTTCAAATAGGATGCTTTTATTTTTGTTTGAGCATAATAATATATAGGCGATCTGCCACCTTATTCATTTGCTAGAGATCATATATACATATATATATATAATATCTCACAATTAAGTGGGATACACGAAATTTCTGATGAAGACATGAGTTTTCATCATATATCGTATCCCAAAAGTTGTTCATGAGCATCATGGTATCAAAAATATTGATCGCGATAGCATGAAAATGAGATATTTACACTAGTTCTTGGCTATTGGAATATTTTTCAAATGGGATGCTCATGTTGATCCTTAATTATAAATTTCATGCTAACATGGCTGATTTCATAGTCATAAAAAAATGTTTTGTCTCGGCTAGCTAGTAATTAATTAAGTAGTAGAATTAAGTAATAATCCTTTTTTTTAGGGATGAAATTAATATTATATGTATTGGCCGAAATGATTTGAGTTTAGTTTTAAATTAGATCTATTGGATGAGGGACACGCATTCTGTAATAGGTCAAAAGGAAAATGCACCCCTGATTCAATTAGATATAAGTTGGGTTTAGGGTTTAATCAAGTTTCTCCTCACTGAAACACAGGAGAGACTTGTGTTTAAACTAGAAGGTGCCGAAACTGCTCAAACCATAAATAGAAGGTGCCGACAACACCAACCCAGAAGGAGAAGAACGAAAACAAGGAAGCCTTCACATCGGCTCCGAGAACAGCACAGAACATGCCGAAACACGAAACTGAGAAATAAAAACAAAAAAATTTAAGCGAGAGAAGAACCTTAGCAACCGGCTTTTGATACCATGTCAAAATATTGTGTGAATGGCCGAATCAACTGGCCTTTGAGTAATCTGTATATTCTATATGAACTTTACAAGATAACTATACATGGAAAGAAACTAATTGCCGAGTGATTCTAGCATTCTAGCCCTATATGGAAACTATATATTCTGTCACTATGTTAACCGTACAAGCCTAAATAAATTAAGTAAAGGTGAAACAAGGAAAGAAGAATTAGAAGGAAAGAAGATTGATTAATGGACATCAAATGCTTTTGACGGAAGAAACCAGGAACTTTGTGTATTTATTACTTATGCAGGGACCTTTTAGAGGAATGAAAATATATGCAATCATTTTAATTGAGTATCAAGTCCTATGGCATTGTAGAATTTTCTTACTAGACCTTAAACCACAAGTTTGAGGTGCCAATACTAAGACTTGGTGTAGTGGTGGCTAATCCCATAGGTCATAGGTGCATGGGGTTCTTGTGTTTGCGTATGGATAATAGAGTGGTTCCTTATGTGCTGTTGCCTCTGTCCCATTTTGATTGTGTTCCTTCCCGCTTTTGGATGCTCCTTGTAGTGTTCCATATTAAATACAAAATATAAGTAAAGGTTGGAATATGCCTTCTTAATAAAATCTTCGATTACTTATAAAAATACTCAATAATAGGTGCATTTTGGTCACATGCTTTTTCTGTCCACGAAGTCATAAGTTGAGTAATGTTACCTTAAAAAGTAGGAATTTCTGTAGGTGCCCAACAAGTAGGGAGGGTATTGTTCTAAGGGTGCATCTGCTGACCCGCTTGCACATCATTAATTTTTCTTTCTAGTTTTGGTCTAAAGATGTCTTTTATATGTTTTATTTTATTTGTGCAGCTGACTCTACGTAGGCTCATGGATACAGCAAAGCAAGTTACCAAATCTGGAAATCTGGAAATCTGGATATTAGGGATTTCTTCTAATTTTTATTTTCAATGAGGTGGATTACCTCAGGCCAGAACGTGAGTTTTTCCCCCTCTTTTCTGAATTTTTCGTCTTCTATAATGGTATCCACCTAATTTATAATGTCATTGACACCCAATTATTTTGTTACTGACATATTGAATTAATCTTCTTCTAATGGTAATTAAAGATGTTGGGATTTGCATGAGTTAACATTACCATGTCTTTGAAGTTCAAACAAACTCCGTCTAGTGTACCGATTCATTTTAAAGCTGAAGATTATATCTTCAGAGGTGGAAGCAGTTTCTACTTGAGGTTTTTCTTTGCATACTGTATTTTTGGTTGTGGAACAAAAATTTTCTTATGATGAACATCTTATTTGGTCCATGCAATCTGAAAATTAAAGATGCGCTTTTATATCTGTCTCCTGAACATGAAAACCTGATGGATCAGCCTTGATTATATTAATTTATCTCCTAGACAAGCATTGTACGTAAATTCCAAGACTGTTAGGTTTATTTGGGAAGGAGTTTGTCTATAGATCAGCCTACTGTAGAGCATAAGCCATCACACACCTTATGTGGATGTACTTTTTTTATTTTTTTATTTTCTCCTTCCTGCTGAAACAATATGGTGTGTGATGGCTGTTCCTACTGTTAGGCTAATGCAAAGATTTTTCCTTTGGGAAGAGAGAAAGAGATCAAAACTTTCCGCTTAATTTTTTTTTTCTAAACGTTACTTAAATATAAATACTTTTAAATAAATTATTATAATTTTTTAAAATTTTTAAATAAAAAATAAAAATAATTAAATTTTTTTAAATGATCAAATAAAAATAATATTAAAAAATAATATTATAATAATATTTTAATTTTATAATAATTTTTATTTAAACTTTTTATTTTTTTTTAATTTCTTAAAATATTTTTTAATTATATTATTATTATTCATAAATTGTTTTATTATTATTTATAAAATTTTCATTTCAATTTATTTCTAAATTTATCCTACCGAAAAAAGCTACTTTTTTTTTTAATTTATAGTACTATTAATGTTTTATTTATATATTTAATTTTGTCTTTTTTATTTGTACTAGTCTGACAAGTCTAGTCATGCTTTATGCTTTTTCTGACACGGAAATCCATCAGAAGATATTACAGAGTAGAGGTTTGTAACTTTAATACACAACTTTCATTAGATTCTATATTTTATATTTTTTTAATATTTTTTTAAAATTTATTTTTTTAAATTATTTTAAATTTTTTATTTATTATTTATAAAATAAATATTTGATAAAAAATAAAAATAAAAAAAATGTGAAATATAGAGTATAATATAAATGATAAGAGATTATGAAGATTTTTTATACGGAGTAAAGTAAGAACGACTATTGATGAAGACGGAGAAACGTACGACTACCATAAATAGAGTATAATATAAATAATAATAAATTATGAAGATTTTCTATACGGAGTAAAGTAAGAACGACTATTGATGAAGACGGAGAAACGTACGACTACCACAAAGGCACAAACTTTGGATTGAGAGTTATCTCCACTAATCTCGTCGTATTTTATTTAAATATTATAATTTTTTAAAATTTTTATATAAAATATAATTAACAATTTAATTTTTTAAAATTTTAAAATAATAATAATATTAAATTTTTTTTATAATAACATTTTATTTAATTTTTAATTTTCATATTAACTTATCTCATCTTAACTTATTATTTATACACATTTAAAGCAATGTTTAGATAGTGGATTTAATATTTTATTATTACTTTAAAGTTAGATTTAAATAGTTAGATAATTTCAGATAGTTTATGAATAATGATAAAAATATAATAAAAAAATAAAAAATAAAAAAAATAGTAAAATATTAAATAAATCTCATATCACGATTCACTACACACTTAGACTCAAGAGACTGCAAGCAAAAAAACTGCAAATTTGGGATTATGAGCCTGGCCGAAATATCAGAATCCGTCCAGAATAGACCGGAACAGGTCTACATGGCCGGAAATTAACAGGGACGGAATTATAAATATTTAACATATAATTATATATATACTTTCTCTGGGCCATTTAAGAAAATAGATGCGCTAAGAGTTCAAATATGTAAAGTTTGGTCATTTTTAAACTTATTGAAAAATAAAAATAAAAATAAAAATAAAGAGTCCTATACATTATTAAATCCTTTTTTTCCCTCTTGGCTATTTAAAAAGCATTTCAAAATAATAAGTTTTTTTCGTTTTACTTTTTACAATCCGGATCATGATTGATATACGGAAGTAATTTCTAGACTGTTAGGTTGTTTGGAAAAAATTTTCCTTTCAAATTTTTTTTATCTAATCTCATTTTTTTTAAATATTATTTAAACACAAATACTTTCAAATGAATCGTTATAATTTTTTCAAACTAATCATTATAATTTTTTCAAACTTTCAAATAAAAAATAGAAAACAATTCAATTTTTCAAATTCTCAAACAAAAATAATATTAAAAAAATTATATTTTAATAATATTTTTTATTCAATTTTTACTCTTTCATTTTTCAAAATTTCATAAAATATTAACTAATTTCATTACTATTTACAAATTATCTTATACTATTCACCAAAATTTTTATTTCTATTTTTGGAACCCCACCTTACGTGGGTGGGGCAGATCTTCCGGTCGCAGATGCGGGGCCAGGGTGGCCCCTCCCACATCTGGCAACCCCTGCGGAAGAAGGTGATCCCCGTCCTGCTTACCATATATATATATATATATATATATATATATATTATAATATTTTATATATTTATATATATTTATAATATATGTTAATTAAAAAGAAAAACTGTTTTGATGCTNCCCCCCCCCCCCCCCCCCCCCCCCCCCCCCCCTGCGGGGACGATCTCAAAGCCCTTAACCCTCTCGAGTCCTAGCGGCCAGCAAGTTTCCCCCTTCACCCGCCTTAAGTGCTCTCCCCGTTTATGATACCGTTGTGAGTCGTCACCATCTGTCACAACGAAGGTAAGGCCGATTTCTCTTAATCTCATCTATAATTTATTTTTATTTTTATGCAATATGGATGATGGAGGATGAGATTAAATGACAATAAGATTGTGAATTGTGTACTGTGAAGGATGAATGTGCATGTGAATTGTTTGAAACTTAGTATATAGTTAATTCTAAATATACATATGCTGAATCATAATCCTAATGACCCAATGATCTTTGCTCATCTTCATCTCAATGACCCAATCTCATCTTGATTAATACTTTTAATATTTTGTATTTTAATTTTTTGTTTCATATTTATAATTTTATAATTCTAATTTGTTTTATTTTTGACGTATTAATATTGCAGGTTTTATGATCTCATCTCGATTCTCACAATCTCTGTCACTCCAAATTGATCAAATTAGAAATATTATGATTTTTTTAATTTATAATTAATTATAATGTTGTTACAATAGTTAATAGTATAATTTGTAATATTTACTATTTTTATATGAGTTTGTAATATTGTAAGAGTAATTCTACTCTTCCCGCTGGGAATTTCTTTTTTGTTTTTTATTTTATTTATTTTATTTTTTGATTAAGAAAATAATTTTAAATAAAGATGTGATTTTTTTTTTATTTTTTAAAAATATGAAAACACATTAAAAAAATATATGTTGAAAATGAAAAAAATAAAAAACATAAAAATTTACATTAGCGGGACACCGAGCGGGAGCCGCAGCGGTGTCCCTAGAACTACTCATATTGTAATAGTTTATTAGTTCTATTAATTTGTATAATTGTAATAACTTAGTATCTTAGTGATGATTATTAGTTAATACTTAATAATATTAATTGAAATTTAGTATATAGTTAATAGTTTTTATTCATATAATTCATTTTTTATTTTCAGTTTTTAAATATAAATTCTGAGTTTAAAATGGTCCAAAAATAAATATGAATGTATTTCTAGACTATTTTAAATCTAAATAATTGAACTTAATCTCTAGTAAAAAAGACGGACAGATAGAGGTCCACTCTCGCATTGTCGCATACCGTTCAGCGGACGGAATATCCCATTCCCACACGGACAGGGCCGGATTGGGGAAAAAAAATTCCCACTGGCCCCTATTTTATCTTCCTTCTAAACTTATCCTTACCTGTAGAAAAAAAGATTACTTCTAGATTTATAATACTATTAATGTTTTATTTATATCTTTAGTTTTGTCCTTTTATTTGTGCTAGCCTGACTAGTCTGGTCATGCTTTATGCTTTTTCTGAGTATAAATTAATCCTAATTTTAAAGTAGCGGTACTAATTAAATGGGAACCACACAAACTGCGTACACTTCACACAGCTTTAGTATAAATGCTGCAGATAATGGTCATGATTAGTGTTGAAAATTCAAAAACTGACAAATAAATATTTGAGTCGCCAGAGTAATCTGCTCTATTTGATATTTTTAACTCTTTTTTTTTAATTTTTTAATTTATATTTTTTTAATAGATTTAAATATTTTTAAAAAGAAAAAAAAACAACAATATTATTTAAAATCGCTTTTCTAATCATTAAGTAAAAAACTAATAATTTTTTTTTTTTACCAAACAATACATTTGAACGGTACACTTGGACGTTTGGATTGGAAGGAGAGTTGATATGAGTTGAGATAGTTTGTGAATAGTAGAATAAGATATTTATGAATATTATTTTTTAATATTATTATTATTATTTTAAGATTTGAAAAAATTAAATTATTTATTATATTTTGTGTAGGAATTTAATAATGTTGTTTTGAGATTTGAAAAAGTAAGAATGTTTGGTGTGAAAATTTGGAAAGATTGTTTTGGGATTTGAAAAAGTAAGAATGTTTATTATATTTTAGTGTGGAAATTTGGGAAGCTTTTTTTAAAATTTTAAAAAAGAAAATATTATTATATTTTGTATAAGAATTTAGAAAAGTTGTAATGATGAAGATGAGATGAGTTGAGATGGGTTGAGATGGGTTTTGAAAGCAAACAACCCCTTGCCAGGCATCTTTTCATCATGCTCCTACAGCCTGCTTCTCATCATGTATATTAGATGTAACCTGGACCAAACTTCAACTTGCCAGGCATCCTTAATCTCAGACTGCAGTCTTGGCGGAATGAATGCTTACTCCAATTCCATGCATCCCACCTGATCAACTTGGGAGCTGTTACAGATACAAGGAATCCCATAGGATTCCCTCAAAGAGATCCATACACTCATCAGTTTTTTTTTTTTGAAAAACTCTACTTGATCCCATAGGATTCCCTCAAATTTCTTTTTGTTCTCCTCACTCTCCCATTTTCTCTTTTCTCTAGCCATCGACGTAGAGCCGTCTTCCTTCTCAATTTTCTCAAGTTTCAGACACACACACACACACACACACACACTCTCTCTCTCTCTCTCTCTCTCTCTCTCTCTCAATTTCCTCCCTTCCATTGCCACCATTAGCCAGCCTCAAGGCATGGTCTTTTCGTTCACTCATTCTCTCCTTTAGATTTCTTTTTGTTCTCCTCACTCTCTCATTTTCTCTTTCCCCCAACCATTGACATAGAGCCGTCTTCTTTCTCAATTTTCTCAAGTTTCACACACACACACACTCTCTCTCACTCACTCACTCACTCACTCACTCTCTCACTCTCTCTCCCTCTCTCTCTCTCTCTCGATTTCTTTCCTTCCATTGCCACCACTAGCCAGCCTCAAGGTATGGCAGGCCATCACTAACAAAAGACCCAAATCCGATGCTAACCTCCATCGCAGTGAAATTCAAGTAAAAAACTTGTTCAAACAGTGAAATTGTTCCCATTACTCGACAAAGGGCTTCGATCAGATTCTGGGCAAACGAAGAACAACGTCAAGCAAACCAAGACTCAAATTTTTGAACAAAAATGTGTGCAAACTGGTTCTCTTTTGTGGTGCTTCGTGGTTCCGTGAGGAGATTTTGGGGAAGCTAAAGTAAAACATGCACCGGTTGCGTCCTCAAACTAAGCCAACCTTGTATTTGTGTGTATTGAGCTTTGACCAGCTTTCGTTGGGCTTTGAAAGCTTTTGTCTTTATAATATTGAAAGATGCAAACGAAAAACAATGGCAACATGATCAGCTTATAATTTTGACTTCCAAGCGCAGAAACTGTCAAAGTAATACAATGGTAAATCCCAAGATCGAATTCACAAGGACAATGAGACTTAACCAAACTTTTCAGACTTGTAAGATAACGTTTATGGTGACAAGAAATTTCGAAAAGATAAGAAAGTATTAAACTAAAAGATCTAACAATGAATACATAAAAAAAATATGAAATGGGAAATGAATTTCAAAGATAATCCAATAACTATATCAATACCAAAATGGAGGTTGCTTTGGAAGTTCAAGCACAAGTAATGCTGAAACTAAGTGAACATCTATGTTTCTAAAATTACCAAGAACCAAGGGATTTAGAGGAAATGTATAGAAATTTAGTTAAACTTGTAGGAAATAATAAAACAAACACTTGGGATGCAATTTTCGCCCACTGATTTAGTGATGGATTCACTTCTCTTTTCATCTTCTCTCAACCATTCTCCCATTCCTAGAAATCATGGTCGGATAATATAACAATGAACCACAAATTTCAGCTTAATAAAACTACTTGACAAATTATATATCAACTATAAAATAGTGAAAGAAAACCATTAAAGTCTTGCTACTTGTTCAAGAATCAATTTTGCCTTTACGTCTACAATTGAGCTAAACCAAGAACAAAGAGCTTCAATTCTTTCTAAATGCAAATTGAAATATAATCCAACAAGTTAATCATCAAAACCACATAGCATTGAAGAAAATCCAACCTAAAACAGTCATGGGTTACTCATTGAATCTCAAGCTAAAATTCTAGCCTATCATCTCTAGATTAACTAAAATTCCCAAAAGCATGAACCTTAACATCTGAAATTGCTATCAAAATAAAATTGCAGAAGAATAAAGTTCTGAGCAATCGACCAAAAGAAAATGCTCCAAGCCAACCGAAAAGAAGAGCCAAAAATAATGTTCTGCCCCTCCTTAAAACTGGCCGACCTTCCCCAAAACGTAAAGTTGCAGCCAAATAAAATAAAATCCAAAACTATCCTAAGTTCCTCTACTGCCCTGCTGCCTACTGAAAAAAATTAAATGTAGAAATCTTTCCGACCGACTTTCCCAAAAAAGCCCCCAACGTGAATCGATTTCTCCTGCTGCGTGCGTGAATCTGCTCTGCCATGTATGTGTGAGACTGTTGCTGCGTGCTGATCTGCCATGTAGACCACGATCTGTTCTGGTTTGCTGCATGCATAAGTCTGCTCCTTGAGGCCAGCTGCTGTGCACTCCAATGTCCTGCTCTGGTGAGGCCACGATCCAGCCCCTGCAGTCCTCCTTTTGCTCCACTTCACACCAGCAGATATCCTTCGTGAATCCCATGCTCTGGTCCAAAATTACCCCTACAACAATTAGTTAAGTGTTCAGCACATATGGATAAAAATGGGAAGATTAACTTTGGTGTGTCTTGACAAAATGAGTATGCTAGCTGCATTACAAGCTTTTTAAGTGCAAAATGTCATGATTTAACCATTGACCCCAATTTATAATTCACTCCACAATTAAGTGTTTCATTCATTTTTTTGCTAAACAATTTAGTCACTTTATCAACTTAATTATGCAGTTGTGACGCTTTATCACACCCCCCAACTAGCTCTTTGCTAGTCTCTAGCAAACAATGCGATAAAAAGAAATGAAGGATGAAGCTGCCCTCCAGATTTACTAAATTCAAAAATCTCAACAAAAGATCAAATCATATTGAAGTCTTGGGCATTAGAATGTGGTTAGGTTAGGTTATAGCTTAACACAAAGATTTATGAAATTCTCAAGATCTCAAACTAGGGAAATATATTTAAGTTGCAGATTTTTGAGTGTATCAAGTGTGCGAGCAGATTCCCCTTTGTTATTTTCAAAATTTTCTCACAATAGTCTCAAACCAGCAACCTTTCCAAGAAAACCAAAAAGACCTTTACTCCAATTCAAAACCATTACATTGGTGGCTTTCACGCTATCACACTTTGAAAGACTTTTTTTTTTTTTTCACACAAGAAAAATAATCCCGGTGATAGGCAGTCTTGTCCAATGTACCAGATTTTTTTTTTCTCTAGCCTGCCCATTTTCTCTTTTATTTTACCTCCAGTTTCCTTTCTTTCTCTTTTTTTTTTTTTAATTGGAGTTTCTCATTCACTTTTCCTAGGCCATTAAGATATGGTTTATTGGAGTTCTTGCTAGTTGTTTAGATGAAAACCACTGATTGCCATCAAAAAAAACAACAAAAGTATCTGTTTGTGTCTATTGGGGTCATCAATCAATGGCTTTCGACTACATTGCCTAAGTTTGAGTTGCCAAAACTATTATAAAGTCTTGTGTTAAGCTTAAATCTGGACCAATGGGGATTAATGTAACCCAAGGCTGCAATTGCCTGATCTTAGGTAGAGAAGTTTGAAAATCAGCAACTTTGCAAAAATTAGATTCCACAATTCTAATTCATTTGAGACCAAGTGGTGGGAATGGAAGTACCCTAAAGTGCAAATCTAGCAAAGAAATTTCATAAAAGTGAAAATTCAAGAGAAACATCTAGCATGTGAAAGAAAAGTTAGATTTTCCACCCCCCCAATTGGAAATGAGCATTGTCCTCAATGATAAAAAAAAATAAAAAAAAAATGACAAAAGAACACAAAAGAGTGATAATGAAGGGGAAAAAAGGTACCTGGTCTGAGAAGGAAAATATAACAAGAGAAGAACAATGAAAAATAGAAGAGAGAAAACACACCTGCAGAAACTAAAAAGCAAGAAGGAATCGAAACAGAAAAAATGACAAAAACTAAAAATAGAAAAATGCAAGAAAGAAATGAAATAAAATGTCAAACATATCAAACATCAAGGCTCAGCTGGAGGGTCAGGGTCTAGTAAATGGATAGTGGTATCCTCTAGTGAAAAATTTTCAAGAAAGGGTTTGCGCCGCTGTCCATTAACCTTAAAGATACTACCATTGTGTGGATTGAGGATTTCAATAGCCCCATGAGGAAACACTGTCTGAACAATATAAAGACCACTCCATTTGGATCAAAGTTTACAAACAAACACATGGAGTTTAGAGTTGTAGAGGAGAACCTTTTGATTGGGGAGAAAACTCTTTCTCAAAATGTTCTTGTCATGGAAAACCTTAGTTTTCTCTTTGTATAGTTTGGCATTATCGTAGGCATTGTGTCTCAACTCTTCTAATTCATTCAGCTCCAATTTTCTTAAAACACCAGAATTGTTAGTGGAAAAGTTAAAGTGTTTAACAGCCTAAGAAACCTTGCGTTCTAGCTCAATAGGGAGATGACATGCTTTACCGTAAACCAAACGATATGGAGACATGTCTAGGACAATTTTAAAAGCTGTCCTATAAGCCCATAAAGTGTCCGAAACCCTCAAAGACCAGTCTTTTCTATTTGGGTTGACTATTTTTTCAAGAATGGGTTTGATTTCACGGTTGGCCAACTCAGCTTGGCCATTGGTTTGAGGTTGATAAGGAGTTGAAATTTTATGATGGACCCCATATTTTTTCATTAACGCTACAAATGGTTTATTGCAAAAGTGGGAACCTCCATCACTAATTAAAACTCTTGGTATCCCAAACCGAGTAAAAATGTTGTCTTTTAAAAATTTCAAAACCACCCGATGGTCATTGATCCTACATGATACCGCCTCAACTCATTTAGAAACATAGTCCACAGCAACAAGAATGTAAAGATAACCAAAAGAAGACGGAAAAGGACCCATAAAATCAATTCACCAACAATAAAAAATTTAAATGCTACAATGGGTTGTAAGAGTATCATGTTTTTACGGGTGATTCCACCTAACTTTTGGCAAGGTTTACATGCTTTACAAAAATTATAAGCATCCTTGAACATGTGGGGCCAATAATAACCACATTACAAGATTTTAGCCACTGTCTTCTTAGCTGAAAAGTGGCCTCGACATGCACTAGCATGACAAAAGTTTAATATGTGTGGAATGTCACAATTAGGCACACACCTCCTCAAGATTTGATCAGAACAATATTTGAATAAATTGGGGTCATCATAAAAGAAAGATCTGACCTCTAATTTAAACTTTTTGATGTCTTGAGAGCTCCAATGTGGTGGGGTGTGTCCTGTTAACAAGAAATTTAGAATATCAACAAACCAAGGCAATGAATTAATAGCTATAAGTTGTTCATCAGGAAAGAAGTCTAAAATAGGAGTGGAAGGTTCAGAATTTTCAACAACGAGTCGAGATAAGTGGTCTGCAATCACGTTTTCCACTCCCTTCTTATCCTTAATGATGATATTAAATTCCTGTAATAGTAAAATCCATCTAATTAGTTGAGGTTTGGCATCTTTCTTTGTAAGCAAATATTTAAGAGCTGCATGGTCAGTGAATATAACAATTGGAGAGCCTAAAATGTAAGCTCTAAATTTATCCCCAAAAACTGCTAGCAGCTCATTTTCAGTGGTGGAGTAATTTTTTTGGGCTGCATCAAGTGTTTTGCTTGCATAGTAAATCACAAATGGAAGCTTACCTCTTTGTTGTCCAAAGACAACACCTATAGAAAAGTCACTGGCGTCACACATGATTTCAAATGGCAATGACCAGTCAAGTGGTTGAATTATAGGTGCGGTGACTAGCATAGATTTGAGTTGCTCAAAAGCAACTTGACATGCATCAGTCCAATTAAAAACACAATCCTTAGCTAACAACTCACAAAAAGGTCTCGACATGGAGCTAAAGTTTTTAATTAAACGCTTATAGAACCCAGCATGTCCCAAAATTGATCTAATATCTTTGATTGATTTTGGAATAGGTAATGTCGATATAGATCAATTTTGGACTTATAAACTTCAATGCCTCGGGTTGAAATGATGTGGCCAAGGACAATACCTTGCCGCACCATAAAATGACATTTTTTCCAATTTAAAAGCAGATTTCTCTCTTTACATCGAGCTAAGATAGTAGTGAGGTTAGTAAGGCATGCATAAAATGAATCACCATAGACTGAAAAATCATCCACAAACACTTCCAAGATATGCTCAACCATGTCACTAAAAATACATAACATGCATCGCTGAAATGTGGCGGGTGCATTACAAAGTCCAAAGGGCACTTTCCTAAATACAAAAGTTCCAAATGAGCAAGTGAAAGTAGTTTTTTCTTGGTCTTCAGAGGCTATTTCAATTTGATAATATCTCAAAAAACCATCAAGAAAATAATAAAAACTATGGCCCGCAACTCTTTCCAAAGTTTGGTCTAAAAATGGTAATGGAAAATGATCATTTCTTGTGACAGCATTTAGTTTCCTAAAATCAATGTACATGCGCCATCCGGTGGTGGTCCTAGTTAGGACTAACTCATATTTTTCATTTTTCACAATTGTAATTCCAGATTTCTTATAAACTACTTGAGTAGGACTTACCCATTGACTATCCGAGATGGGATAGATGATACCTACATCCAAGAGTTTTCAAACTTCATTTTTCACTACCTCCTTCATCGTAGGAATGAACCTCCTTTGCATCTCTCGAGTTAGTGATGAATTTTCCTCTAGGAAAATTCGATGTGTGCAAATGGTGGGGCTGATTCCTTTGATGTCGGCAACCAACCATCCAAGTGTTCTTTTATGTTATTTAAGGACCCGTAGGAGCTGCTCCTCTTGCTCAACTGACAAAAAAGATGAGATAATACATGGAAAAGTGTTAGTTGGCCCAAGAAAAACATATTTTAGTGATTCAGGTAGTGGTTTCAAATCTGGAGATGGGGGACTTCATCAGATGGTTGCTGATTTATGGATTGAAGTGGCAGGTCTTCAAATTTAAGTCTCCACAGTGAGTCCATTTTATTTCCTTCATTAGAATTTACTACATTAGTATCCAATAGCTCAGTATTTTCTAAGGTTCCAAGTAAAACATGTTCCATTTGACTCTCTTGCTCTAATAAAAAGAATCCTTTAGCAAGTAAAGATTCCAAACAATTCACTTCCTGGGGTTCTTTCAAATCTTGTGGTTGCCTGCAAGTGTTGAACACATTTAACTCCAACTTAATATTTCTAAACGTCAATTTAAGGATGTCACTTCGACAATTTATCAAAGCGTTTGAAGTAGCAAAAAATGGCCTCCTTAAAATGACGGGTGCCTGAAAAACAGAATGAGGATTTAATTGAACATGTAATACCACAAAATCAACGGGATAATAAAACTTATCCACTTGCACCAACAGATCTTCTACTACTCCCCCAGGCTTTTTAATTGAACAGTCGGCCAATTGCAAGATGATAGAAGTTGGTTTCAGCTCTCCTAAGCCAAGTTGTTCATAGGTGTCGTAAGGAAGCAAATTAACACTAGAACCTAAGTCTAGTAGTGCTTGGCCTATTTTGGAGCTTCCTATAAAACAAGCTATTGTTGGGGAACCTGGATCTTTATACTTAAGAGGAGTATTGGATTGGATAATGACATTGACTTGTTCTGTGAGAAATGCCTTCTTTTGCACATTTAATTTTCTTTTAACCGTACACAAATCCTTCAAAAATTTGGCATATGTTGGGATTTGCTTAATGGCATCAAGAAGAGGAATGTTAATGCGCACTTGTCTAAAAATGCCTAAAATCTCAGCATGATGTTTATTTTTATTTAAAGGAACCAATCTTTGAGGAAATGGTGCTGGAGGAGTTACCTTTGGTTCCAAATAAACATCAACATCAGAATTTTTACCTTGTGCATTGGAAATTGAACTTTCACCTTTCTTGCCAGCTTCATTAGTCAATGTCTCAACCTCCTTACCACTACGGAGAGTTATTACGGCCTTGCAAGTCTTGACATTTGCTTCAGAAGATGATGAAGGCTCTATGGCAGCAAATTGGACTTGAGGATTTGGTTGGGATTGAGCTGGGAATTTTCCTTTCTCTTGTGCATTCATGGTTGTGTTTAGCTTGGTCAAATTATTCCTTATGTCATTGATGGCTTGAGAAGTTTGGTTATTTATGGTGGTTTGACTTGGCATGAACGGTTGAAGGGTGGCGGCCATTTGCTGAAATGGGTCATCCATGGGTTTTCTAGGTGCTGGAATCAGTGCATTTTGCTGGGTGTGAACTGAATATTGAGGTGCACCAGCTCTTAGATGTGCAGAACTCGTGGGATGATCATTTCTCCAACTGAAGTTAGGATGGTTTCTCCAACCTGCATTATAAGTGTTAGAATAGGGTGCAGAAAAAGGGTTAGAAATCATGTTAACAGGGTGAGAATCATCAAACAAGACTTCCTTAAAAGCTGGAATAGTAGGACACTCGGATGTTGTATGGAAAACATACTCACAAATGGTACATTTTTCTTGTTTTGAAATATCTTGAATTTCATGCACTTTCTTTAACTCAATTGCCTCCAATTTTTTCGACAATAGGGCAAATTTGGCTTGCAAATCGTCCTCCCCATTCAAAACATATTTACCTCCCCCATTCAAAGTCCTCAAAGGTTCAGCTCTTTCATAAACACAAGAAATGTCCCATGATTGAGCGTTTTCAGCCAAATAATCAAAATAAGCAAATGCCTCCCCCGGTCACTTGTTAAAAAAATCTCAATTACACATGGTTTCGACAAATTGTCGCATCTTAGGCATCAAAGATTCATAAAAAAAACTAATGATGCACCAATCCTCGTAACCATGGTGTGGACAAGCATTTAAAAGATCTTTGAACCTTTCCCAACTTTGGTAAAAAGCCTCATTTTCCTTTTGAGAAAAATTCATGATTTGTCTCTTTAAAGCATTGGTTCGATACAATGGGAAATTTTTTTTAAAAAATTCAGCTTGTATTTCTTGCCATGTTCCAATGGAACGTGGCCTCAATGCATTTAACCATGTTTTTGCTTTATCTTTCAATGAAAATGGAAACAACTTTAGTCTAAGAATCTCCTCAGTGCAGGTTTGATCAATGAATGTAGAACAAACCTCTTCAAACTTTTTGATATGAAGGTAAGGATTTTCAGATTCCATGCCATGAAAGTGTGGAATCAATGGGATCGTTCCAGGTTTGAAATTAAAGTTGTTTGCATTCACAGGTTGGATTATGCATGAGGGTGTGCTAGTTCGGACATGTTGTAAATAATCCCTAAGTGTCTTATCCTGATTTACCGTGTCCCTATCATAATGCTCATTTTCAGCCATGTCACTATGAGTGTCAGATGATGATTAAAGAGAAAAGGATGCAGAGTTAAAGGATGCTAGTGATTCTGTCCGAATTAGCCAAGATGTTTGGTCTCTAGTCCATTCAGTCATACAAAAAATTAAAAAAAAAAGAAAATAAAATAAAAGTGACTGAAAGATAAATAAAGAAAATCAGAGAAAAAAACACTAAAAGAAAATAAAAGAAATTAGATGTCACCCAAATTGTGAAGAGGTTCACAGCATTAACCAAAAAGAAGGTTCGCTTAAAATGCCAATTGTCCCTGGCAACGGCGCCAAAAACTTGATCAGCTTATAATTTCGACTTCCAAGTGCAGAAGCTATCAAAGGAATACAATGGTAAATCCCAAGATTGAATTCACAGGGACAATGAGAATTAACCAAACTTTTCAAGTTTGCAAGATAACATTTATGGTGACAAGAAATTTCAAAAATATAAGAAAGTAATAAACTAAAAGATCTAACAATGAACACAAAAAAAAAAAATGAAATGGGAAATGAATTTCAAAGGTCATCCAATAACTATATCAATACCAAAATGGGGGTTGTTTTAGAAGTTCAAGAACAAGTAATGCTGAAAATAAGTGAGCATCTATGTTTTTAAAATTACCAAGAACCAAGGAATTTAGAGGAAATGTATAGAAATTTAGTTAAACTTGTAAGAAACAATAAAACAAACACTTGGGATGCAATTTTCACCCACTGATTTGGTGATGGATTCACTTCTCTTTTCATCTTCTCTCAACCATTTTCCCATTCCTAGAAATCATGGTCAGATAATACAGCAATGAACCACAAATTTCAGCCTAATAAGACTACTTGACAGATTATATATCAACTGTAAAATAGTGAAAGCAAACCATCAAAGTCTTGCTACTTTTTCAAGAATCAATTGTGCCTTTACGTCTACAACTGAGCTAAACCAAGAATAAAGAACTTCAATCATTTTTAAATGCAAATTGAAATATAATCCAACAAGTTAATTATCAAAATCACATAGCATTGAAGAAAATCCAACCCAAAACAATCAGGAGTTACTCATTGAATCTCAAGCTAAAAGTCTAGCCTATCATCTCTAGATTAATTAAAATTCCCAAAAGCATGAACCCTAACATATGAAATTGCTATCAAAATAAAATTGCAGAAGAATAAAGTTCTGAGCAATCACCCAAAAGAAAATGCTCCAAGCCAACCGAAAAGGAGAGCCAAAAATAATGTTCTTCCCCTCCTTAAAACTAGCCGACCTTTCCCAAAATGTAAAGTTGCAGCCAAATAAAATAAAATTGAAAACTATCCTAAGTTCCTCTGCTGCCCCCACTACCTATTGAAAAAAATTAAATGTAGAAATCTTTCCAACTGACTTTCCCAAAAAAAGCCCCAGCGTGAATCGATTTGGAGAGAACGAGGCCTTCTTCTGCATGATTCTCCTGCTGCGTGCGTGAATCTACTCTGCCATGTACGTGTGAGACTGCTGCTGCGTACTGCTCTACCAAGTAGACCACGATCTATTCTGGTTTGCTGCATGCGTGAGTCTGCTCCTTGAGGCCAGCTGCTGTGCACTCCCACGTCCTGCTCTGGTGAGGCCACGATCCAGCCCCTGCAGTCCTCCTTCTGCTCCACTTCACACCAGCAGATATCCTTAGTGAATCCCATTCTCTGGTCCAAAATTACCCCTACAACAATTAGTTAAGTGTTCAGCATATAAAGGTAAAAATGGGAAGATTAACTTTGGTGTGTCTTAACAAAATGAGTATGCCAGTTGCATTACAAGCTTTTTGAGTGGAAAATGTCATGATTTAACCATTGACCCCAATTTATAATTCACTGCACAATTAAGTGTTTAATTCAATATTTTGCTAAACAATTTAGTCACTTTATCAACTTAATTATGCAGTTGTGACGCTTTATCACAACAAAAGGCAAGGGGAGAGAAAGAGGCTTTTTTATTGGCATGTCGGCACTAAATCAAGTTTCTAACTTTTTCATTGATAGATGGAAAAAGGAATGGGGGGAGAAAGAGGGGGAAGAAAGGGATAAAATGGGATCTAGTTTGTCAGATGGTTACACAAAGATTGTATATGCCTGTTGTACGTAGCATTTTTGGTTTTGTTTTGTTTTTTGTTTTTTTTTTTGCTCTCCAAAAAGTGATCTACCCTGTACTAGAGAAAAGTGAAGGCGCTGTACACGAACTGTAGAGTTCCCTGCGTCCATGCCATCCCCGTTTGTAGAGTTCCCTGCGTCTTTCACAAGTTTTCATTTCTGCCCAGCCACGTCTTCTTCAGCAAACCAGGTTTGTAGGTAACTCTCACTCTCTCTCTCTCTCACACACACACACACACAACCATTCTCTGGTTTCCCGTTTCTTCATTTTTTTTCCTGTTTGGTATCACTAGCGTCGTCCCCAACGTTGCTAGAAGTTACATTTTAGATTGGAGGCCTCGCCGGCAGGTATACACAAGATGGAATGGGAACAAAAAATTTTACATATTCCTTTTACATGAAGTTGGAAAATATTGAAAAAATGGCATTTTTACACATTAGAGTTTTACACATTCAGTATGATATGGCCCTGTATCCTTCCAGTCGTGTTATGGCTCTGCTTTGTTTTTGTAATGGCCCTGTATTTGTTTTCTAGTTTGAAGTATGTATTTGTGTTGTAGTCTGAAGTGTGCTCTAGTTTGAAGTGCGTTTTATGTCTGAAGTCTGAAGTGTGTTCTAGTATAAAACCATATGTATAATACGAGTTTTAAAAATAATTTTGTTTATATAATTTTGGTTTGTATAAAACTATTATATATATTTATTATTATTTTATTTCATAGCTATAATCAAGATGGAACCGTGTCGATTGATATTTTCCGAGGAAGAACACGAGAGTGACGGCCCTAACACTCTATGAGGTTAGATGTTAATTATTGAATTTTTAATGGCATTGTTTTATGGAGTGTTTTAAATATCGATTATTTTATGGCATGCTTAATGGATTCTAAATAAATCATGTTTTGTTCAATGTAAACCAACAAGAGCACGTTGGATCTCAGTATACCGAGAATCAAAAGGTTGAAGAATCGAAGGTTGATATGATATTTGGGACTCAAGCAGATATTATTGAATATTACACAAAGTATGCTCGACAGGAGGGATTTGGAGTGTCGAAAAGAATATCGACTACTGGGGATTATGGGAAGTAAAATACTTCACCATAGCATGCAGTCGCCATCACAAGCCAATAAGCAAGACATCAAAAATTGATCAGGCAAAGCCGGTAGGTGGGACATATTGCAAGGCTAAGATTAATGTAAAGAAAATAGCTGATGGAAGGTATCAGTTATCCAATATCGTCCTCAAACACAATCATGCAGTGAGCACGAGTAAGTCAAGACATTGCTTGCCAAAAAAAATTATCAAGTTTGTTGAAAAAAAGAATTGAGATGATGGATAAAGTCGAAATTCGTCCGGCAAAATATTACAAAACTATGCTTGTTGAATGGGGTGGATATGAGAATCTCACTTTCGGAGAGAAAGAGTGAAAGAATCATATCAACAAAATTCGTAATGAGTTGCTTGGAGAAGGAGATGCAGAGCCATTTTACAATTATTTGGTGTGGCAGCAAGAGAAAAATAATGGTTTTACCTATGCGATAGATCTAGATGAAGAAGGGAGGTTGAGAAATGTGTTTTGGGCGGATGCCCGAAGCAGGGCAGCATATGAGTCATTTGGAGATGTCATAACATTTGTGATAACGTATTTGACAAATAAATATAAAATGTCATTTGCCCCTTTCGTGGGAGTCAACCACCAAGGCCGATTGATTTTTTTTGGATGTGACATTATATCAAACGAGAATACAGATACATTTGTGTGGTTGTTCGACTCATGGTTAAGGTGTAAGTCAGGACGAGCTCCTAATGCGATTGTGAAATAGCTTTAGTTACTTGAAAGGATCATGAGACCTACATAAAGTGAAAAAATCATATGCACAAGTTTAAGGAGGTAGAGTTGACTTAGAATAGTACAACGAATGAGTATGCTATGCGTCAGGATGGTCCATGTGAAACAAAACAATAAAATCATGGGGTTAGTAGTCCTACTGGTATTAAAAGTAAGGGTAGGCTTCCATCCAAACGATGAGTCTTTACAATGGAGACAGTACTAAAAAAGAAAAGAAAAAGTCAAAAAAGAAATAAGATAGATGATGTATTGTAAAATTGTGCAACTAGAAACATCTTATACATTGTCATGTCCAAGCCTTTCCTTTAACACTCCACTAACAGTTTTTTTTTGTGATCTGCAGGTGAGGGACATACATGCTGGAGTAGGGAGTCAAGATAGTATACCTAACCAACCATGAGTACTCTGTAATCTTGGAGTTTTAATGTAATTAAGTGGTTGGGTAGTAATTTTAGGATTTGAATGTAACTTCGGGATTTAAATGTAAATTTTTGTGATGACATTCCAAAATTCGATATTGAACAGAAAACCAAGGAAATATATTTAGCTACAGTGGAAACAATTTATTTTGGTATTTAAATACTGATTTTTGTTATTCATGAAAACAAGGAAATAAATTCAGCTACAACTTCCATAGTACAAAATTCCATTTCTAGTTAAGCATTACGAATTCTTGTACAACTTGAGCAACTACAATTATGTCTTACATACTTGACAACAAATTACTTTGTCAACAACTACTAATATTACAACTTAAAGTACTTTTTTTTTTTTTCTAATCAAGCTTGTATATATATATATAATAGTCTTAAGTTACAACACTATTAGTAGGAGGATCCTTTCCACTATCTAGAAAAACAATACTAGAAGGTAAATTAGCTACGGGTATGCGACCAATCATTCCATTGGTTGCTGCCCATTGCGCCACAGAATGCGCAAATCGATTTTGAGATCGATCTATTTTTTTAAAAGACCATCCTTGTTGTGATGACAAGATAAGAGCTATGTCTTCAGAGATGGGTGAAATTTGCCAAACCGAAGATGATCATTGAATAGCTGAGATTACAAGAAAGGAGTCGCCCTCAAAAGTGACCTCTGGAAAATGGAAATGTTTTATCAATGTTGACTGCAAGTCTAGCCGCAATTGCCTCTGTAACTACTGGAATTGTTGTGCCAATTTCTTCTGTCCATATTTCTATTATCCTTCCTTCTGAATCACGACTTACAGCAGAGGCTAAAGAAAACTTTATCCTAACTGCTGCATCAAAAGAAATGCTTACAGTAGAGGCCAAAGGATGTTCCCATTGTTGTGGTTGTTTTTCTTGCCGCTTCCATTCCCAAGCCTTTAGATACTCTTGATAAGAATAACCCAAATGTTCTGTAGCTTTCTTTAGAGATAGAACGATTTGATTATGGACTATATCATTTCTCAGCCTCCAAGTAAAATCCAGTATTAGAACTGCAAAGAGCTAGAAAGGATGCACTTCTTGAGAGTTTAAACCTAGTTTTTGCTCTGGATTTAGAATAAAAGATATCCAGTCTTGTATTGTCACAATTGCTAAAGATGATAGATTTAGTGGCCACTTGCTTTGACTCCATAAGATTCTTGATACTGGACATTCAAGAAAAATATGAAATAGTGTTTCTTCTTGCTCATTGCACAAAGGGCAACTAAAAGAAGTCATGGATGGTATGAAGTTCTTTAGCCTTCCTTTAGTTGGAATTATATCCCAGAAAATTTTCCACAATAGAAGCTTATGGCGATCATGGATTTTTAGTTTCCATATCTTCTCTATTGCAAGATTATGAAAGCTTACTTGAAGAGTCTGACCATTATTTGCTAGCAAATGATAGGCTGTTTTGACAGTGAACTTTCCACTTTGAGTCTTGATCCATATACTAGAATCTTCTCTGAATCTTGAACAACATAATGGTATTTTTTGTATCTCTTGAATGCTTTCCCACTGAAAGAAGTTGAGCATTTTTTGAATATTCCACGAGTGGGTTACATGGTTGATGAAATCAGAGACCTTTAGAGAAGGTGATAAATCCGTGATATGACTAAGTGGTTGTGGTTTGAAACTTTCCAAGGAGGGAATCCATGGATCAAATCAAGCTTTCACTGAGACTCCATTAAAAATCTGATAACACATACCTTGTTCTAATACCTTTCGCGTTTGCAATAAATTTTTCCAGAAGAAAGAATCTGTAGCTTTTGAATTCACCTGCCATAATGTATTTGTTGCGAGAGATTTTGTTGATAGAAGCTTGTGCCATAAATTTATACTTGGTTGACTCATTTCCCATCCCGTCTTGGCTAGTAGAGCAACATTCATATTTTCCATGAGCCTCAATCCCAATCCTCCTTCTTTTTTTGGTTGGCAGATCGACTTCCAGGATTTCAGATAAATCTTGTACTTTTGATCTTTTTTTGTTCCCCACCAAAAGTTTTTAAAGCTAGTATTCATCATCTTACACACAGATTTAATTAGTTGATGCATAGACATTTGATAAGTGGGAATTGTGCTTGCCACAGTGCGAATAAACATCGTTCTACCTGCTTGTGATAAGAGTTTAGATTTCCATCCTTCTAGCTTATGATTAATCTTCTCCAGCAATTCTCTATAGCTTTCTTTCTTGGATCTATCAAAGGAGGTTTGAATTCCCAAATACTTCATTCTACATGTGGTTTCTTTGTACTCCAGCTTTTCAAGGATAGCTCTCTTTATTGCTTGGTTTGTGTTGCCTGTGATGAAAATTGATGATTTGGCATTATTGATTCTTTGGCCAGACCACGCCTGATATTTTCCCAGAATCTCATTTATGAACCTTGCTGCACTTTCATTTGCTTTCTCAAATATGATAAGATCATCTGCAAAAAATAGATGAGAGATTGGCTGGCTATTTCTACAAGTTTAATACCTTCAATATTACCAGCAACCTTTGATTTAGCAATTAATCTTGATAGAACTTCCATGCATAATATGAATAGAAAAGGTGATATGGGATCACCATGTCTAATACATTTTTCTGCTTTAAAGAAACCTCTTGGAGAACCATTTATAAGAACGGAAAAAGATGCCGTCGTGATACATTCTCTTATAAGATTGATCCACCGACTATTAAAGCCTAAAGCCTGCATTACTGCAAATAAGAAATTACATTCTACAAAATCAAAGGCTTTCTCCATATCTAGCTTTATTGCCATATGACCCTTTTTCCCTTTCGATTTCTTTAGACAGTGAAATAGCTCATGTGCAATAATAGAGTTTTCCTTAATATTGCGACCCGGAACAAAAGCTGTTTGAAAGGGGGAGATGATGTTGGGAAGCATTTTTTTCAATCGATTTGCCAGGACCTTTGTAATGGTTTTATAGATAACATTGGTCAAACTAATGGGCCGGTAATTTTATGGTGAACTTGGATTCGGCACTTTTGGGATTAGAGCAATGATTGTATGGTTCATATGTTTTAGTAACCTCCCACTATTGAAAAAATTCTGAACAACAGCAATGACTTCTTTTTTGATAATGTTCCAGTAATGCTTATAAAATAGAGCTGTCATACCATCTGAACCAGGAGCTTTATGGTTAGGGATTTATTTTAAAGCTCCATAGATTTCCTCTTCATTTGGCACTACCGTCAGGAGAACATTATCTTGATCTGAAACTTGCTTTTGAAATAAATCATCAAGTTCTATCGGAATGATTGGAGTTGCAGAGGTATAGATGGCCCTGAAATGATCTATAAAAGCTAGTTCAATAATATTTTGATCCATAGTCCAGTTACCTGGATTGAGCTTAATAGATTCAATGCCATTGGTTCTCCTTCGAATTGTTGTAGAGAGATGATAAAACTTTGTATTTAGATCCGAAGTAGTGAGCCAATTGATTTTGGACTTTTGGCACCATAGAGATTCTTCATATTTCAATTGGTCTTGAAGTTTTGTTTGCAACAAATGTTCTTCATGAAGATTACTTGGATTCAGTTGAGTACATTGAAGGTGATTGATCTCTATTTCCAATTGTTGAATATTTTCTTGTATTCTCCCAAAGTGCAATTTGTTCCAGCGTTTGAGCGCTTCCTTTGTAGCTTTAATTTTACTGCAAAGAATGAAAGAAGGATTTCCATTTACTTGCTTGCACCATGCTTCCTGAATGATTACTTTGCTAAAAGGTTCTTTTGTCCAGAATTCTTCAAACTTAAAAGAAGTTGCTCTCTTCTGTACTTTCATGGTGTTCAACAATAGAGGATGATGATCCGATGCTCCCGATATTAGGTGTTGAATAGTGGCATCAGGAAATAACAGTCTCCATTGTGCACTTGCTATTCCTCTATCAAGACGTTCTCTAATAAGTGCTCTACCATGTCGATTGTTAGTTCAAGTGAAAGTTGGTCCTGAGAAACCAATATCAACTAGGCCATAAGTATTCATCAAATTTTTTCATCCACCAATAGAAGAGGAAGTAGAAACTGGGCGCCCCCCTGTTTTTTCTGATTGATTCATAAGATCATTAAAATCCCCTATACATAACCTTGGTCCTGGATAAGAGTTATGGATAGTTTCCAAATTCGTCCAGAAATTAGCTTTTTGTTTCCATCTAGCAGGAGCATAAACATAAGTTACTAACCATGGATGATAAGAGGGATCAGAGTAAACCAAAATAGAAATTGCATTAGTATTTACACGCACTGGTTCTATATCTATACCCGGTCTCCATAACAACAAAAGGCCTCTATTATTCCTCGAGGCTGGGAAATGTACAAAAAACTGGAAACCTAAACTATTAACGATACTATGGGTGCTTATATCAGACACCATGGTTTCCGACAAAAAAATAATATTCGGATTATATTTTTTTATATTAGCCCTAAGACTTCGAATTGCTTTGGGGCGAGCCAGTCCCCTGCAATTCCAAACAAGTGTCTTCATGGCTTCTTTGAGGGCTTTGAAACCCCCGCTTCTCCTACAGCTTTTTTCTCCTGAGATGAAACCAACTTTGAAGTAACCCGAGTATATGGCTTATTTTTTATATGACCTTTTTTCTTTTGAACTTTCCCAGTAGCTTCTTCTGACTGCATTGAAAGGAGCATGTGAGCCATATCTTGATCCTCTTTACTAATTGGAGTCACCCTAGAATGTTCAACTGGATCTTTCATTAATTTCGGCATTTTACTCTTGATATCCAAATCTTCTGCAGATACGGTAATCATAGTTCTTTTCAAAGAGCTTGAGGCACAAAGCTGGAACGACTGCTGTGCTAGTGATATAAGAGCCAGATCAGTAATTGATTCAATACTCTGTTTGTGACTTAAAATAGGTGAGAGCATTGGGCTCTCACGTGTGGCCTTTGAATCATGTATTCCCATAAAAGCCTGATCAGATTTAATTCCTTTGTTGAAACCACTCGAAGAGTCCGAATTAAGTGGATGGATAGGCTCGGCCCATTGGGATTTAAACACCACATCTGTCGCTTGAAGAAGCTGCTGACTTCCAGACCAACTATTCTGACACAACATAGATGGATAAGAGAGAATATTGTTGAAGAGTAGTTGCTTTTTGGTCAAATGAGTATGGGTTGGAGAGTTTTGTTTGACCGAAGGGCCAGTTGCATTAAATACCCCATAGTCAATTCGATTCGGTGGAGATGAAATGCCAATTGCTGAATTAAAGAGAGAAGTGTCAGTTGTATTAACTACAACATTTTCAAGTCGGCTTGGTGGAGATGAAGTGCCAGTTGAATTAAATGCCGAATTTAAGACTGAGGGTCAGTTGGCCGATAGATCTTTTGGATCTACAGTAATCTGATGAGGAAGAGTGAACAGTGAACTGGTAGAAGAACCGGTTGCAATTTTCTCTACCCTCGAATCACCATGATTTGTAAATTTTCCAGAAGAATCCTGCCAGATAAATCCTATAGAACCAGATAAAACCTTGTTTGTCGATAAATCATCTTGTAGAGAAATTGTAGAAAAATTCCCAGTTAAGCCCTTATTGAACAGGAAGCTTTTTGATTCATCAATTAAAGGCCCTTTGCCTTTTCCAAGTTTTTCTTTTCCCAAAAGGTCGGCAGTTTCAGTGGATTTTGAAGCTTCAAGAAAAATGCCCTTTTCAAATAAGCTACCAGAGTGAGAGAACTTTGGAGATAAAACTTGATTTTGCTGAGGAATAAAAATGCCCGATGCATGGTACTCAGCTCTCAGCCATGGCCCATAGGGTAATGGATCAAGAATGACTTTAAAGAAATTACAAAATATCTGAGAGTGACCCAATCTACCACAAGCATAACAGAAATCCGAGAGTCTCTCGTATTTGAAAGATACCCAAGTATCAATATTGTCATTTCTTGCAAGCCAAAAACCTTGTTTAAGAGGTTGATTGATATCTAATTCTACTTTGATCCTAACAAATTTTTTGCAAGTGATACCAAAAATAGGATCAATATCTGTGTCCTGTAATATTCCCATGTTTTACCAATCTTTATAGCATTTTCAACTGTATTATGATTAAGAGTAAGACCGTGAATTTGAATATGAAAAACTGAAGAGTTTAGGCTTATCTCTTGCCAGGTTGATCTAGTAGACCAATCTTTAAGGATCAGTAGATGTCCTTTGAAATTCCAGGGGCCCTGACTTAGAATCCTCTGCTTGTCCTGAGATGACTGGAAAGTGAAGAGGAACTTATTTACATCCAAGTCTTCTATGTGAAATTTCTTAAGAAAATTCCAGGCTGCTTTAAAAGTGGCATGTAGAGAGATTTTGTTGAGAAGCCTTGTTGCTACAATTCTTCCTATTAATGCCAAATCTGTCATTTCTCTTGTAGAATCTTCAGTTGGGATAGGATTAAGATCTTCCCAAGATAATGCTTCAGTCTGTTGTATAAGAGAATCCATATCCATGATGCAAACTGGAGATTTAGAAGAACCAAATATCCAAGGAGAGAAGCCAAAATGACGAAGATCTTAGCCAGAGAGTTTAGAAGCTCCTAGCGAGAGAGAGTTTTGTTCACAACTTAAAGTACTTGACAGCAAATAACCACGACAACAAAATGCCTATCCTATACTTTGTAATTTGTAACTTCTATTTATGGTCTTGATTTCCATTTCAGTTTTGTGATTCATCAATTTCTGCTCAAGAGTCATTAAGGCTGTCTTTGGAGAGACCTGCAGAGGTGATGAATTTGTTGGAAGCCAGGCTTCATTGTTGGACTGCATGGTTTGCTCTAGAAGCCACTTTGCATCCTTGATTTGCAACAACCAGGTCAATTTTGGACTTAAGTTCATCAGATGAATTTAGCATTGCCGTAACAACAATTCCACCTGGTGCTTCAATGATCAAGTTTCAAAAAACTTAGAATGTACATGAAATTAAAAGCTGAAAGAAAATGTGCAGGCAAATCTAACGCCTACTTCAGTGTATATGGATCCATAATCCTGCTTGTTTCTAGAGAAGTTGAGAAAAACAAATAACCTGGAAACTAAAAACAGGATATATTTCATCAATTAATATATAATAAAGATAGCAAAGTTAATATACTCATGAAACATAACGAGTTTTTTGATAGACCTTTTAGGCACTTATCCAAATGGAGGGATTTCCATCATTAGAGTGCTATACCTGAGTGTCAATGAAAAGCATGTTTGAAAGAAGCATAATTTTCATAAAACAGAAATTTCCAGACTTTTCAATAACATAAAAAACTAAATCCTATCAAACAACTAGTCCTGCTAATACCTTTTACTATCAAACAATCAAACAGAGTTTTGTTTTTTCAAATTTTTATCTACCACAAAGAGCAACTAATTTTTGTAGCAAGGTTGTCTCTGCATGCTAAGGAACCAACAATGTAGAATCAAGCAAGAGCATTCACGCACCAACCACACAGCAAAATCAAACAATCCAGAAACCACACACCAAAATTAAACAATACGTTGACCCACGCAGCAACCACACACCAAAATCAAACAATCCAAAAACCAGGGCCATTGAAGTAATCGGAACCATATAGCAAGAACACTTTACAGCCCTATCCTATACAAAATAAGCCATATACAAATTTCCTCTTACCTTTATAGAGGAAATAGATAACTAATGCTAAAAGTGTGTTAGTTCCAATTTGTATACACAAATCAACCAACTAAACACCTAATTTCAATGTGAAAATTTGAAACCCCTTTGTTTGTGTTCTGTGTTAGGGCAACTCAAATAGAACCGAGAGAGAGAGAGAGAGAGAGATACCTGGCGTCGGCGGGATGTCAGTGACGGTGATGGATGTCGGTGATGGTGATGGTGATGGCGATCGGTGACTGCAGTGGGCGACGAACTGGTCTTCATGCGGGTGGGAAGGAAAATGGGGGAAGGAAGGAAAAGGGAGGAGAGAGAGATAGAGGGATTGGCAGCTGGGGAAGAGAGAGTCGGGTTGTGGGCGAGGGCGGGGGAAGAGAGAGTTGGGTTGTGGGCGGTTTCTTCTGTCTCTGGTTTCTATTGATTTAGGCCTAGTTTGGGTAACGAAGTCTTCCCAGCACTTTTCAAGTATTTTCGTTTGGATGAGAATACTCTACATGCCAAACACAATTGTTAAACAGTTCTCAACACTTTCCGATTTATCTCGCCACTGCGTTTCATGCCAAGGGTTGCGTGTGAATGCCAGTGTGCGACGGAGAGGGAGAGGGAGGTTCATGGTGGCTAGGTCTGTGAGAGGTGGTCGCCAGTGTGAGGTGGTGGAGAGAGAAACAACCGAAACCCATTTCGGGTATTTGGAGAGGATCGGGCCACAGAGAGAGAGAGAGAGAGAGAGAGAAATACTATAATATTTATTACTATTATATATATAAAAAATACACTATAATATTTCTCACTGTTAAAAATAAAATCACTATAATATTTATCATTATTATATATAAAAATAAAATAAAATCATTATAATTTTTATCATTATTATAAAATTACAATAATAAAATCACTATAATCTTTATGAAACCCACACCTTTTTCAATTACCTATTCAAAAGTCAACAACTCAACATACTTCATATATCCAAACAATTCAAAACACTTTCAATGGGACCCACAAACTCACTCCAATATCTACTCACAACTATTCACAACACTTTTCACTATCCAAACCTAGCCTTAGTTTGGGAGGAAAGAGGGGGGGCATCGTTTCTTCTGAAGGAAAAGAAAAAAATAAGTCTAATGTGGCAGGATGCACATCAGTGGGATACCTTTATATTCTTATCAGTTTCTGATCTACTTATCTCTTTAGAGCACTCCTAATAAATTCTTCATCTTATTTTTTAAAATATATTATCAAAATTTATTTATTTATATTTTATATATTGACTTTTACAATATATTATATATCAGTTTATCTATTTTTTCTTCATATTATTTAAATATTATACTTTTTAATCTTTTTTATTCATTTCAAATATTTTCTCTAACTACTAATAATATCCTCATATCTTTTGATATTTACAATATCTTCCTATATACAATATTATATAATTATGTTTTATTTTAAATTAATTCAATAAAATAGAGCATGGTATATACCTACAACTACACGCACCACCAACAGATATTTTGGTTTGCTATTGCACCCCAGAAAATAATCTATTTCCTCAAAATACAAAATTTTCATTTCATCTCATCTCATCTTATTATTATATTTTTTTCAAATTCCTATACAAATATAATAAACAATTCAACTTTTTTAAATTCCAAAACAATAATAATATTAAAAAATAATATTTTAAACTTTTATCTAAAACTAAAAATTCTCATCTCACTTTTCAAATCTATCTTAATTTCTGCAATGAAAGAAAAGTACTTGGGGCTAAAACGAAAATAAAATTTACTTTCTAATTTTTGTAGTGAAAGAAAAAAGTAGATAAAAAATTTATACATTTGTGATAGGGGTGGGCAGCGGTACCCGCCCCCACTGCCCCTCCCGGCTTCCGCCCCTCCTTGGCATGGGCGGTGCGGGGGCGGGGGGCTGATTGACCCCAGCGGGGCCCCGCCCCAGCCCTCCGCTCTGCACTCCCTCTCTCTTTAGTATAAAAAATTATAATTTTTACTATTTATATAAATAATTTATATAAATATATTGTATATAGATATATACAATTTGTAAAAAACTTGAATTCAACTTCAAGTTAATGGATTGCCTTGGCTTCCTAGGCCAACCATTATATAGGAGGCTAAGGCAATACAATAGTGATAGTTAAGCAATGTGGGACTTAGTGTATTGCCATGTTGGACTTAGTATTAAGTCACACATTACTTAACTATCACTATTGTATTGCCTTGGCTTCCTATATAATGGTTGCCTAGGAAGTCAAGGCAATTCAAAATATAACTCTAATGAGTTTATATTTTTTTTAAATGTATAAATTTTAATTTATACTTTAAATTATATTATAATTTGAGTCTAAAAAATATTTTTAGACGACAATGGATTGAGCGGGGTAGCAGGGCGGGGGGCCTGCCCCCACCTCCCGGGGGCGGGGGACGTGGTATAAAACCCCTCCACCTGCATGGTGCGGGGTGGGGGGTGAGGAGCGGCCCCCGCCCCGCGTCATGCGGGTAGCATCCCTAATTTGTAAACAGTACTTACTAAATATAACAGCGGTGTTATAATAAACTGGATATTAGAAATGAAATACATAATCCATTCATATTTTGAGCTCTTTCTTTTAAATTTTATAAAAAATTAAGCTTTACGAGTCATTAGAAATGCTCATAGCATAAATATATATAAATATATATAAATTCCAAAATAATAATAATATTAAAAAATAATATTTTAAATTTTTATCTCACTCTCCAAACCTAACAATTGGAATTTGAAAAAGTTGAATTGAGATTTGAAAAAATTAAATTATTTATTATATTTTATATGAGAATTTGAAAAAGTTATAATGATGAGATGAAATAAGATGAAAATTTTATGTTTTATCTTTGGTACCGAACCTAACTAATTCATAGAATTCTGAAATATTCCAAATGTTCATATCAAATTGTTCGCACTGTAGCTTAAAGAAGGTTTGGTTCCAATCTGTAAACAGATTGGTTTGGACACCATTGTTTTTATATCAGTTTGTTCCATCCGAAGTTTACTATGCCGAAACAGTAACCAGCATGGCTTAGGTGGGTATTCCAATTCCAGGTTAATTTCCAGCCATTTCGACCTATTCCGGTATATTCCGGACGGATTTCGATATTTCAACTAGATTTTGGCCAGTCTCGGAATTGTTTGCAGCTTTCTGCTTGCAGAGCTCTTGAGTCTTAGGTTTTGTTTTGGTAGTGTAGTGATTGATATCACTCCTATTTAATATTTTATTATTATATTTTATATATATATTTTTATTATTATTTAATATTTTATTATTATTTTTTATCACATTTTCATCATTATTTACAGATCATCTAAAATTACTTAACTATCCAAATGTAGATTTAAATAATAATAAAATATTAAATCCACTATCCAAACATAGTTTTAGATATTGTTTGGATAATGAGTTAAGTTAAGATGAAAATTAAAAAAAATATTGTTAAAAAATAATTTTATAATATTATTATTATTTAAAAATTTAAAAAAATTAAATTATTTATTATATTTAGTACGAATACGACATAAAATATTGAGAATGTAACTTTTCTTTTGGCATAAATAAAGTGGTCCAACTAAGAGCTTGTTTATTTTTAAGATTAAAATTTAAAATTTTGAAAATTTCTTATTTTATTATTATAATTTTTTAAAATTTTTATATAAAATAAAATAAATAATTCAATTTTTTTAAATCTTAAAATAAATATAATATTAAAAAATATATTTTAAAAATTTTTTATTTAATTTTTTAACTTTAATTTTAATTCATCTCATCTCTTTTCATTTCATATTATCTTATCTCAAAAATAATCTAGACCATAAACCTAGTAAACAAGCCGGACCCATTTGTCAGAACTCAGAAGCAAACTATTGGAGCTAGAGACCTTATCCACGCTCACTTTCTAATTAGCTAGAGACCTTATCCACGTTGACTTTCTAATTAAAGTGAGACCTTACCCACGTTTACTTCTGACAAATGGGTCCCGCTTGGTTACTAACTTTTGGTTGGACCCCTTTGGTTATATTTTTATCAGATTAAAAAATATTTATGTATTTTATTTAGAAACAGTGTCAAAACCAATTTATTTACAAATTGGAACGGAACTTTCTTACATTGCCAACAATTTGATTTCTTGGAATATAATTTTATAAATAATAGTAAATAGTTTGATTTAATATATTTTATTAAATTTTTTTAGAAAAAAAAAAGAAATTGAATAAAAATATTATAAATTAAGAATTTATTTAAATATAATTTTGTTTTAAAATTTAAACAATTTATATTGATTTTTATATATGTTTTGTTTTGAAAATCATAAAAGTTGTGTAACGATTAGATGAAAAAAATTAAAGATTTAAAATAAAAAAATATTAGATGTTTAAGAAGAAAATTGTGAGAAGTTTCAAATTTTTTTAAAACGTTTTAGAAAGACTCAATCAGAACATATCTATATGAATCATGTGTTCAAAATAGAACAGATCAGGAACACCTGTATATTGTAAGAATTAATCTTTGCATCATCCTACACACCACACATCATAATTTTTTTTATTTTTTTTATTTGTTTCTCTTATTAAATGTGTATTATATGGATGAAGAATAAAAAAATATAAATGTTTCAAGAAGAGTAAAATAAAAAAAAATTAAAAAAAATTGAAAAAAAATAAAAAATACATTGATGTGTGATGTGTAGGATGATGCATAGCAATACTCATATTGTAATGCCCAACAAAAAAAAAAAAAAAAAAAAAAAAACTAATGCACGCAAAGTATACCGTGTGACCCATGAAATTCACGAGGAGGTTTGCTACGTGGAAGCCACCGTAACAGTGCATTCGTTTCACGTGGCTTCCTTTTTTTACTTTTTCTTTTTTAATCAAAACGTGCGATTCAATCTGAAAGTCAGTTTTTTCTTTTTATTCCCATTCGAATTCCTGCCGCTCCTCCTCCCTCGCGACTCTTTCCAGCTTCCTCAACCCACCACCTCCCGGCGACGCTGTCTCTCACATCAGTGCCACCGAGCGGTGCTCCTCCGTCTGGCCAGTGCCTCCACTCCCCGCGAGCTCGTTGAACGGAGCAAACCCGATTCGAATCCCGTGAAACCCACCCTCCTTCCTCACCACAAACCCGCATCCGTCGGCTTCCTCTCCCCAGCGCCACCTCACGGCGTCGTCTCTCTATTCAGGGCGAAGTCGCGATGCTCGTACGTCTGCCCAGCGCCGCCAATCCCCGCCACTCCCCAGAGAAGTCCCAACTGCTCTGTTTTTCGCCAAATGGTTTGCTCAGTAGGTAAATCTTGTACTATTTTCTCCCGTCCATTCCATAATGTTCCTCATGTGTACATCGAGATGTGATTTTTGTGTTTTCTGAGATGGGTATTGTGGCTTAGGGCATGGAGAAATTTCCAGAGAATTAGGGCATGGAGTTAGTGAGTTAGTGAGATTGGAATAAATATATTACATAATTTTGGTCCATAAATTATTCATTGTTGCATTAATTTACATATATCTTAACCCCGTTTCCTTCATTCACATTCAAGTGAATAAATTGAGAGTAATATAAATGTGCTATATTATATGTATCCAAAAACTACGTACAGCTCTGTTGTTAATTAGCTGTGTTATTAATGGGGTATGTCTTTTTTTGTGTTAATAAAGCGACTTACAATTAGATTTATTCAATTGAAGAAATATACACCGCCTTTTTTAGAAGAAAAACAATGCCATGAGATTAAACTATAGGGAAAAATGTTGGAAATGCCCAATGAAGTGTCCTCTGCCACACAGCAGGAAGCTGTAAATGCATCTACTCTTGTTCCAACCATGAGAGACTGTAATTTTGCATCTACTCAGGCTTTCAGCGATGTGAAGCTCCAATTAAAAACTCCAAACCTGCAGGACAATATCTCAGGTCAAGCAAAACGATGAGAAAGAACCGATATTGCTTTAATATGACTTTATTGACAAAGCATTTAATTGTTGGAGCTCATGCCATAGTTCTCTTTTATTGAGGAAACCAGTAGAATCTGCTATTGAGGAGGAGCCAAGTCTAGGCTGATCACATCATGAGTGAGAGATTAGTCACTTTGGGAATACGATCACATCTCTCCTCTCTTCATCTCCTAATTCCTTTTCAAGGATTTCTTCAATTTCTTTGCAATTATGAACTTCTATTTTCTCTAATTTCACTAGAAGTTTTGCCATGGATGGTGCCAATAAGCATTTCAAATTATCACTGTACAATTCTTGTAGCAATCTCAAATTATTGAAGCCCTTATGGAATTTGGTAGCTAAATCTTTAATCAATCTTTTATCTTTTAAAGCCCTTATGAAATAACGTATTATTGACCACCTATTTTAAAGATAACTTTATTTGCAATAACATTAGATGAATAACCGGCCACTTTGATAGAATTATATTTGGTTGTAGATTTAGGAGAGAGATAGTCGTAGTATATAACTGTACTATATGTTTTGAGCATCTAATGCTGCCTGAGATTGATATTGTTACAAGAATTTGTAGAACTTACAGTATGTACATTTTGCCATCATGAACTGTTGTGATGATAGAATGCATTCATCGATTTTCAGACCTTGTCACATGTATATTTTTCCTTTTAATAGATATCTATATGTACAATATTGGGCATAATATAGAGATTGACTTTTCTGAATTTCTTGAGGTGGACCATGAGATAAATGCTAGGAACACTTATTTGAGCCAACAAATATATGTTAACAAAAAAACAAATATATGTTTACATTGCTCATTGCTGTGAAACACATTATTGGAATTTATTGTTTTTTCATTTTGGTTTGCAAGCAACATTGCATGGAGTGGAAAAGAGCAGATCATATTGGGATGAAGCATCTTAAAGAATCCAGTGATGGTGGCAATGTTCTGGCTGAATCTGAGTTCTGGCCCATTTCATGCCATAGCAGCCAGCTATGAGATGGAAACCAAAAAACTTGGGAAGTATCGAGCAGCAGGGAACTTTAGTTGGGTCTTGATAAAATACAGCCCGCTTAAAGTTGGGTCTTGATAAAATACACCTCGTATCTCTCAGTTTGTTGTGGATGTGAATAATGTAAATTGGACTTGTGGTTGTGAGGCTTTGTAATGAAATTTGTTGTGGTTGTAAAGAATGTGATGGACAGATTTGTTGATTATCTATCATACTTTGAAGTCTTTGTATTCTTAAAGTTGGTTAATCTTGATGTTTATTGAAATATAAAAAATTTATTTCCAAGTAGATTATAAAAAAAATGTTATTGAATTTAAACTCTTTCCAGGTGGATTATTTTTCTGTTGGATTATTTTTCTATTAGATTAGAATAGGTGTTGGATTAATATCCTTTAGGGGGAAATTAGTCTGGAGATTTGGTGGGATGTACCTGAGCATGAATGTGTGGGTAATGTGGTGTTGGGGGTCTTTTTTAGAGTGATAGTGCATGACAGGAAGTTGCTGATGTCTAATGATTGGTGCTGTTGTACATACATTTGGCTTTGAAAAATGATAGTATGCCCTCCAACTCTACTTTCCAACTCAGTTTTGCTGTTTGTGAATCCCCTGTTTCTTTCCCTACTCAGTTTTCCATTTCCAAGCAATTGATATGAGTTTTCTAACTCAATTTCCATTTGCAAGCAACTAATATCCATCCTTCCAAGCAATATCATTCTCACAAAGACTAAACCAAGCACGTGTACACGTATGGTACCATTCTTCCAAATCAAATAATTTAACATCCATAGCGATACTCAAATCTTACAAAGCACACATTTATTACAAAATATTCATAGAGAATTCGACAATTATAATTACGGACAAAGGATCCATTTATAATTTTTCTATGAATACAATACAAAGCACCAACAGGATCAATCCACCAGAAGAATTTGATAGCTAAAACTGCTGCTGCAAGGCCAATTGAGTTTGTGATCACATCGAAGAGATGGTCTTGAGCAGGCCTTCACAATTTCAATTTTGAATTTGCGACCTATGCCATGAGCACAAATTTAACTATTGTGATTGAGACCATGATTCCTATCATCCATCTTTCTTTTGTGGGGTCCCTTTCAGGTTGAGTCTGCATGCATAAGGTTAATTGTGACTTCAAGCAATTGTAATGAGTTAAGTAAAAAACAGAAATGTAAGCAAGCATCCCAAGCACTTAATTTCAATAGTAATATATCTGAAAATGTAAGGTAGAATTGACTGAAAAAGTTGATTTAAGTACTTAATATTGAGCATTCATATCAGAAATTGTTTGGAAATAGATTTTTATTAAAAAAAAAAACCTTCGAATTCGTATTATCCCCCAATTTAATTTCACATTTCCTAGTCTTGCACCTACCAATCTCCACTATAAAATCCTGGCCCCCAACAATAATGAAAATTAAATTCAAATGCATAAAAGAGTTATTTTTTCTTCTTCTTCATTGTTAATAAAATGACTGAGGTTAGTCCGAAAAATGTTTCTAGGCACAGAACCTTATGCTTAAAAGCTGAAGATTATCGTTAAGAGCTTAAGCATAACTTTCCACTATAGCATAAAGTTGAGAGTTCAATTGGAATCATGAACAAGGTAAATATCCAAATGAAGAAATTTAAAGCAACAGAAAAAAAGAACTAACTTCTCGTTGAGGTTGGAATCACCGAAGGGATTCGAATCATTCGAATAACCAGAGACTGTCTGAGCCTTCAACTTCTTCGCAGCTCGCATTGCCTAGCCAATTAAAAAGAAGGAATAGGTAAAATCAATAAATCAAAACAGGCCAAAACGACGAAAGCAGAAATAGAGATGCAGGCAAAAATCACAAACCTTCTTCTTCGCCTTATTAGTCAAGTACTCCGTGATTTTTTCTTCCGTGATATTTCTGGAGGATCTCTTCTTTGGTGGACTGAGATGAGACCGAGGGCATCGTTGGTGGACTAAGATGGGACTGAGGGCATCGTTGGTGGACTAAGATGGGACCGAGGGCATCGTTGGTGGACTGAGGGACCGAGGGCTTGGGGATTGATCTCCTCGGGAGGGTTGAGGTCGTGCTTGGCTGAGGTCGGTGGTTGTGCTTGGCTGAGATGGCTGAGCTTCGAGAGGGCTATAAGAGCTTGGGGTCGGGGGGGCTTTGAGAGATTGGCGGCGAAATGGCTGAACGAGGGCTTCGATGGCTGAGAGACGATACGGAGCAAACCGGTTCAGTTGTTTTAGTGAACCCGGTCTACACATCATGTGTGTAATGGATACAGCGAAATAGTGGCTGCTGTTTAGATTATTTCTTTTTGTTATGTAAGTTTATAGAATAAATCTTTGCATCAACCTCCTATTTCACATCAGTCAACCCACACTTAACGTGGCTTCATCCTGACCATTCATTCTAAAAGAGAGATCCGAGATGAGAGAGAGCAAGAGGAGAGAGAGGATGAGAGAGAGAGAGTCGAGAGAGAGTGAGAGTGAGAGGCTGAGAGAGGGCTGAGATGAGAGAGAGCGAGAGGAGAGAGAGAGAGAGAGAGAGCGCGAGCGAGGGAGAGTCAAGATGAGAGAGAGAGTTGAGGAGAGAGACGATCTGATGAGAGAGAAAGAGAGCTGAAGAGAGAGAGAGAGAGGAAGAGAGAGCTGAGGGTCTGGACAACGAAAGAAAGAAAAAAAAAATTAATGAGAGGAAGTGCAGCCACGTAGGGTGTGCAAAGTGTGCACCCCTACAGTAGGCTAATCAGTAGAATTACTCAAGTTTATATTGAAAGCCTTGCTTTACCGCAAGTAATGTCCTTGATTAACTGCACTATCGTATTTGTCGGCACCCAATTTTCAGTTTTCAAATAATTTTAGTAGATCTTTTTTCGAGTGAAGAATAGACATATTAATTTGTAAGATATATTTGTAGTTATAGGCATATACCAGCTTCAAAGTCGTTGTGCAAATAGCAGAATCTTCTCCAAACCATCGAAAGTAATTTATCAATTCAAACACATAAATGTAAGAGGGTTTCACAATCAATTCAAGGCAATATAAATACGACATTATATATAACTTGAAAACAAAAAAAGGAACAGACAAACCAAATAAAAGAAAAAGGATAAAAAACAAAGACAAAAACAAGTATAGGATATAGCTAGAGGGGTAATGATACACTTACCACTATTTCACTACTCCTTTACTACTTATATCATATTTGAAATTTTTTATTTTTTTATCATTTTCTTTTAATTATTTTTTTAACATACTTAATCATTAAGAAAAAATTAAAAAAATATATAATTTTACTAATAATCACTTCCTTAATCATTAAGTAAAATAAAAAATTAATAAAAAAATCAAATAAAAAAAGAATAATAAATGAGTAGTAGGAGGGTGGTAATTCTATCATTTTCCTAGCTTAGAGAACGAAGCTTACTTAGAAATGAAAGGAAACACACTAATTCCAAGATTCAAATTTCAATTAGGAGGTTTAGGGACGCAACCGCTGAGGTAAATACGTTTCGGGTCACATCCATGTTTGTTTCCTGGGTTCTTTATTTTATCAATGCAGTTACGATATGCAGGTTTGTCCTTTTCTGTCCCACAGGCTGCTTCATTAGGATTGATGCTCTGAATCTTTGGATCATGATCATCAAGGATCCGGCTTACGTAGGGGTTCATGATCAGGAACCCCAACTCCAACTCCACGTCCTCCTCGATCAGGCATTCATCGAGGCGGCCGTCACTGCATCGGAAACTGGTGTTGCTCCTAGCAAGGACAGAAGCACCACAACAATATGCGTTAAGGAGCATCATGATCATCATCACCATCAGCAACATTGCTGGGAATGCAAGAGCAGCGGTTCTCCCTCCCTTAGGATTACACACCTCCATTTCAGTATTCTCTTTACTCACTCCTGCAGGTAGCTGATCGATCTCCCTTCCTAGCCTTCTCCACTCACTCACAGAACACACTCTGTGTACATGCAGAGGCCAGGTAGAGTACTTGTTTATATAGTGTTGAATAAAGAAGAAAGTGATCATGAGCCAGATCAGGAATTACGAGATACGTCACAAAAGCATATTATATACATATTAGTAATTTTATTCTTTCCTTTACGATGGCTAATCACATCCCACGCTCTTAAAATCTTGTTTTTGGTTGAATAATAACAGAGGGTTAGCTGGTTATGGTGGCCTTTTCGGAGGAAGAACCAGCAGCAAATTGTCGGCCAAAAAGGTTATTGTCAATTGTGTGGTCAGAATTCAGATTAGTTACAAAGTGAAAGCGGATAATTACGGACTCTCGCTCCAATAATTTAGTTCTAACAAATGGGTCCGGCTTGGGTACCACTGCTTTTGGTTGGACCCTTTATTCCTGCCAAAAGAAAAAGTTATATGAGTAGTTCTAGGGACACCGCTCGGTGTCCCGCTCTGTGTTCCGTTAATGTAAATTTTTATATTTTATATTTTTTTCATTTTCAACATATATTTTTTTAATGTATTTTCATATTTTTAAAAAATAAAAAAAATCACATTTTTATTTAAAATTATTTTTTTAATAAAAAATAAAATAAATAAAATAAAAAACAAAAAAAAAATTCCAACGGGAGCCCCCAGCTGGACTCATAGTGGGAAGAGTAAAATTACTCAAGTTATATTCTTAAGAGTAGTGCTAGGGACACCGCTGCGGCTCCCGCTTGGTGTCCCGCTAACGTTAATTTATGTGTTTTTTTTTTTCATTTTCAACATATATTTTTTTAATATTTTTTAATATTTTAAAAAAATAAAAAAAAATCACATCTTTATTAAAAATTATTTTCTTAATCAAGAAATAAAAAAAATAAAATAAAAAACAAAAAAAAAATTCCAACGGGACTAGGAGCGGGACTGGGAGCGGGGATGTATCATTTCCCTATTCTTAATCCTTTAACCTTTTATCACGTGAAATGATTAAAATAACATTATTGATTTTTATTTACGAATAGCATCTAATAAAATTTTAAATTTCGTTTCAATAATCATTCCAATTGAGATATTTAAACAAAATATTTAAATATCGATATGTTTTAACGTACCATTTTGAAATAAATCATCTTTCAAAAGTTTAGAATGCTCAAGTCTATAGTAAGATTTTTTTAAAAATGAGTGAATCCATTGAAAAAAGTGGAATGATTATAAATATTTAAAATATAATTATATATATACTTTCTCTTGGCCATTTAAGAGCATTAGTATTGGTTTGGCGATAATCAATATCATACTTTTTTACATTTGTTTATTCTATTTACATTCAATTTTTACATTGGATTAACCATTTACTTTCTATATAATAATAAAATATTATTAAATTAATAATTTTTTTATTTAATTTATTTATATCACATTTTATAATTCTACCAATTGAATATTAATAATAATTATATTATAATTAAATTAATATTAAAAAATTTATATTTTTAAAAGTCATTTAATGTTAATAATAAAAAATATTGATTAAACTCATCTAAATTTCTTAATTACAAATTAAATAGTATTTTTATTGGAGTGAGAAACTAATATTTTAATATTTTCTTGAAGTGAGAAATTAATATTTTAATATTTGATGAATCAATATTGATTCTCCATCTTTAACCAATCACTGTAGTAAAAATTCATTTTATTTTAAACTTAATCAATCTAATATAGAATATTTTTAATATCAATCATCTAAATTTTAACTAATTCTTTTATTTAACCAAGTCAATATAAATACCCTTTAAAAGCATTTTATAGATGCGTTAGAGTGCCAATACGTAAAGTTTGGTCATTTTTTAATCTTATTAGAATATTAAAATAAAAATAAAGATTACGATACATTTATTAAGCCGTTTTTTCCCTCTTGGCTATTTAAAAAGTATTTCAAAATAATAACTGGTTTCATTTTACCTTTTACTTTTTCCAATCCAGATCATGATTGATATACGGAAGTAATTCCTAAACTGTTAGGGTTTACTTCGAAAAAACTTTCCGTCTCAAAATTTTCATTTATTTTCCTTTTCTATTTGTACCTTATTAAATATAGATATTTTCAAATTAATTATTATATATTTTTTAAATTAATTATTATAATTTTTTAAAATTTTTAAATAAAAAATAATTTAATTTTTTCAAAATATCAATTAAAAATAATATTAAAAATAATATTTTAATAATATTTTAACTTTATAATATTTTTTATTTAATATTTTTTTATTTTTTTAAAATTTCCTAAAACACTATCAAATTATATCATTATTATTTATAAATTATTTTATTAATATTTATAAAATTTTAATTTCATCTTATTTCTAAACTTATACTACAGAAAAAAGAGATTACTTTTAAATTTATAGTACTATTAATGTTTTATTTATATATTTAGTTTTGTCTTTTGTAATAGTCTGGCTAGTCTGGTCATGTTTATGCTTTTTCTGACACCGAAATCTATCAGAAGATATTACGGGGTAAAGTAAGAACGATGGAGAAACGTACTAGAACCACAAACTTTGGAATGAGAGTCGATGACTCGTCTTATTAATTTTATCACATTTTATTTAATTATTATAATTTTTTTTAATTTTTATATAAATTATAAAATATAATAAATAATTTAATTTTTTTTAATTTAAAAAAATAATAATATTAAAAAATATTTTTTAAATAATATTTATTTTAAATTTTATCTTAATTCATCTCATTTCTATTCAATATCTAAATAACACCTAAGACTATGTATGAATAGTAGATTCAATATTTTATCTTTACTTTAGAGTTACGTTTCGATAATTTCTCTATGAATAGTGATAAAAATATAATGAAAAAATAATGATAAAAGATTATATAATAATAAAAAATACTTAAAAATTAATAATAAAATATTAAATTTAGATGTTTGGATTTAAAGATGAGTTTAAATTAATTGAGATAGTTTGTGAATAGTAAAAAATAATATTTTTAAAATAATACTTATTAATATTATTATTATTTTGAGATTTAAAAAAATTGAATTACTTATTATATTTTATATAAAAATTTTAAAAATATATAATAATAAAAATAAGATGAATTGAGATGATTTCTATCATACTATCCAAATACAACCGTACTCAAGAGCTCTGCAAGCAGAAAGCTGCAAACAATTTCGACTGGCCGGTTGAAATATCGAAATCTGTCTGGAATAGAACGGAACAAGTCAAAATGGCCGGAAATTAACCTGAAACGGAATACCCACCTAGGGCACTAACATTGGCTTAGCTAAAATTAAGGATTGGCCAAATTTTAGATAATATGTGCTAAAAAGTCCCCACATTGGATTGGACATCTCTAAAACAATTTGGATGTTAGTTACAGTGATTAGCCAAATTTGAAGAACCAAATTGATTCACCAAAAGTTAAAATAATAATTTCTCACTTCAAGCAAACATTAAAATATTAATTTCTCACTCCAATAAAAATATTATTTGATTTGTAATTAAGAAATTTAGATAGAATTTTTGATGAGTTTAATCAAATATTTTTTATTATTAACATTAAATGATTTTTAAAAATATGATTTTTTTAATATTAATTTAATTAGAATATAATTATTATTAATATTAAATTGGTAGAATTATAAAATGTGATATAAAAAAATTAAATAACAAAATTATTAATTTAATAATATTTTATTATTATAGAGAGAGTAAATGGCTAATCTAATGTGGGGATTGAATTTAAATAGAATATACAAATGTAAAAAAGTGTGATATTGGCTAAAATTTGAAAATACATTTAGCCAATCCAATGCCAGTCCTCAAGCCGTGCCGATTTCTTTTCTGGCACAATAAATTTCGGACGGAACAAACGGAAATAAAAACAGTGGTGTCCAAACCAATCTCTTTACAAATTGGGACCAAACTTTCTTTAAGCTGCAGTGCGAATAATTTGATTTGGACATTTGAAATATTTTAAAATTTTAGAAATAATAATAAAATGACACGTGAGTAATAGTAAAATAATTTGAATTAAGATATTTTATTAAATTTTAAAAAATAAAAAAGAAAAAATTGAATAAAAATATTATAATTAAATTAAAAAATTATTTAAATATAATTTTTGTACTTTGAAGTTTGTAAAAATTATAATAATTAGATAATAATTATATAAAAAAGTTAAAGATTTGAAATATAAAAATGTAAAAGATTTAGAAAATTGTGGAAAGTTTTGAAATTTTTTTTTATCTCTATGGAATTAATTCTCCATGACTTGGTCATGTTTGGTAGGAATGATCATACTGAAAAGAAATAATAACGAAGGAAGGGAAGGAGAGGGAGGACTGCCACAAAGCCTGGATAATAATGGCAGGAGGAGCCGAGAACCATAAAACAATCATGGGTCTAAATTCTAAGAACTTTGGTCAGCAGAATGCTTAATTCCTCTCGTCATCAGGTCCTCACTTTCTTCCTTATGTTCAACCATATCATGTATATACTGTATGTAACTTGGACCAAACTTCAACTTGCCATGCATCCTCGATCTCGGACTGCAGTCTTGGATAAAGTAATGCTAGCTCCAAGTCCATGCATCCCATCTGATCAACTTAACTCCTCCTTAGCATATATATTATATACATATATATATATTTATCATGAATGAAAATAGTCTTGTTTTAAATGCTCTTTTCAGACTTTGCGAACACTAGAGATGCGTCACAAAGCCATATATTTAGTTTATTTAATTCTTCAATGGGTGACGATAATTGCAGATTGATAGCATAGAGTGGCCTTTTTGGAGGAGAAGCCAATAGCAAATTGTCGGCAGAAAAGCTATTTGTCACTGTGCATGTATATGCAGGATTAGGTGTAAGGTCTCTCGCTCCAATAATTATCTAGGTTCTACCAAATCATGAGTCCGGCTTGTGTGCTTTTCGATTCTTACACTTTTTTTACTATTATTTTACCATTTACTTATTTTTTTCTGTTTTGATCGTTCAATCTGAATAAGAAATCTCAAAACATAACATTAACATAATCATATAATTTAAAGAAAATTAATTTTTATAAAATTAAATTACATAATTATATTGATTGATTGAATTTATTTTCTTCTAAATTATAGAAGAATGTCTTGTTCTGAAATTTTTAATCCAAATTTAAATAACAAAAGAAAATAAATAAATACCTGAATAGTAAAACAAGTATAAGTGTATCATTATCTTTATTTATGTGAAGAAGGAAACTAGTATTCATTATTCCTTTTCCCATGAGCTGAGAAACTAGTAGTTTGGAAACAAAAAGATAAGAATTAGTCTATGAAGGGAATAGGTACAAATAATGGTGGTATCGAAAATTTGACGTGGATAACACATTTAGGACAAGAATGAACTCAACCGACTCAAGGAAATCCATATACTCATCTCAAACACAAAAAATTTATATGTTGACATGGATAACACATTTAGTTAAGTGTTTACATGACATAATTTAATTTATAAGATAAATTTTAAAATTTGAATTAAATAAATCAAATCTTACCATTTAAATAATGTGGATGATATACTTTACATACCGATGATGCTACTGTTCATCTCTCTTATTCTTAAGTAAAAATGTGCCCACCATTATACTTTGGACATCCTAAACCCTATCAACAAGCCCAAACCCTATCTCTCCTAAAACCCTTTATCTCTCTTCCTTATCAATGCCAAATGTGGTACTGAACAAAACAATTATTAATTATTATAATTTTTCAAATAAAAAATAAAAAAATTTAATTTTTTAAAATTATCAAACAAAAATAATATTAAAAAATAATATTTTAATTTTATAATATTTTTTATTCAATTTTTTCTCTTTTATTTTTTAAAATTTCATAAAATATTAACTCAAACTATTTCATTACTGTTTACAAATTATTTTATTACTATTTATAAATTTTTTTTATCTCTATCTTTGGAGTTGGTAGTGGGGCCTACCTCCTGTGTGGCTAGGACTTATCTCCCGTTCGTCAAATTTGGGGTTGGGGTGGCCCTGCCCGCATTTGGCACCCCCAGCGGAGGCGGGTGCCGAGATGAGGGTGATCCCCACCCTACCCTGCTGCCCATATATATATATATAATATTTTAAATACTTATATATATTTGTAATATATGTTAATTAAAAAGAAAAACTCAGGCAAAGAAACGAAGCCGTTTTAATCAAAACAGCATTGTTTTGATATCTGGATTTTTTTTAGCAACCCCCATAATCAAAACAGTTTTGATCCTTGTATTTATAACCCTTCAGCGCTCCCCGCCTTCATGATGCCAAAGCTCGTAACCCTCTCGAGTCCTAGTGGTCAAAAAGGTTATTGTCAATTGTGTGGTCAGAATTCAGATTAGTTACAAAGTGAAAGCGGATAATTACGGACTCTCGCTCCAATAATTTAGTTCTAACAAACGGGTCCGGCTTGGGTACCACTGCTTTTGGTTGGACCCTTTATTCATGTCAAAAGAAAAAGTTATATTCTTAATTCTTTAACCTTTTATCACGTGAAATGATTAAAAAAAACATTATTGATTTTTATTTACGAACAGCATCGAATAAAATTTTGAATTCCGTTTCAATAATCATTTCAATTGAGATTTTTAAACAAAATATTTTAATATTGACACGTTTTAACGTACCATTTTGAAATAATCATTGTATAAAAGTTTAGAATGCTCAAAGTCTATAGTAAGTTTTTTTTAAAAATGAGTGAATCTATTGAAAAAAGTGGAATGATTATAAATATTTAAAATATAATTATATATATGCTTTCTCTTGGCCATTTAAGAAAGCAATTTATAGATGCGTTAGAGTGCCAATATGTAAAGTTTGGTCATTTTTTAATCTTATTAGAAAATAAAAATAAAAATAAAGAGTACGATACATTTATAAAGCCTTTTTTTCCCTCTTGGCTATTTAAAAAGTATTTCAAACTAATAACTTTTTTCATTTTACTTTGTACTTTTTCCAATCCAGATCACGATTGATATACGGAAGTAATTCCTAAACTGTTAGGGTTTACTTCGAAAAAACTTTCCGTCTCAAATTTTTCATTTAATTTCCTTTTCTTTTTTACCTTACTAAATATAAATGTTTTTAAATTAATTATTATAATTTTTTTAAAATTTTAAATAAAAAATAATTTAATTTTTTTAAATTATCAATCAAAGATAATATTAAAGAATTATATTTTAATAATATTTTAACTTTATAATATTTTTTATTTAATTTTTTTTTAAAATTTCATAAAACACTATCAAATTATATCATTATTATTTATAAATTATTTTATTAATATTTATAAAATTTTAATTTCATCTTATTTCTAAACTTATCCTACCGAACAAAGAGATTACTTTTAAATTTATAATACTATTAATGTTTTATTTATATATTCAGTTTTGTCTTTTTATTTGTACTAGTCTGACTAGTCTGGTCATGTTTATGCTTTATCTGACACCGAAATCTATCAGAAGATATTACGGGGTAAAGTGAGAACGATGAAGAAACGTACTAGAACCACAAACTTTGGAATGAGAGTAGATGACTCGTCTTAATTAATTTCTATCTTATTTAATTATTATAATTTTTTTTAATTTTTATATAAATTATAAAATATAATAAATAATTTAATTTTTTAAAATTTTAAAAAATAATAATATTAAAAATTAATTTTTTAACAATATTTATTTTAAATTTATTCTGAACTTATCTCATTTTAACTTAATATCTAAACAAGGACTATGTATAAATAGTAGATTCAATATTTTATCTTTACTTTAGAGTTACGTTTTGATAATTTCTTTATGAATGGTGATAAAAATATAGTGAAATAATAATAATAAAAAATTAAATAATAATAAGAAATACGTGAAAAGGAATAATAAATATTTAATTTGGATGTTTAGATTAAAAAATGAGTTTAGATTAGTTGAGATAGTTTGTAAATAATAAAAAATAATATTTTTAAAATAATATCTATTAATATTATTATTATTTTAATATTTAAAAAAGTTAAATTATTTATTATATTTTATGTAAAAATTTTAAAAAATTATAATAATAAAAATGAGATAAATTGAGATGATTTGTGTCATATTATCCACATACAACCTAGTCAAGAGCTCTACAAGCAGAAAGCTGCAAACAATTTCGACTGGCCGGTTGAAATATCGAAATCTGTCTGGAATAGAACGGAACAAGTCAAAATGGCCGGAAATTAACCTGAAACGGAATACCCACCTAAGCCGTGCCGATTTCTTTTCCGGCACAATAAATTTCGGACGGAACAAACGGAAATAAAAACAGTGGTGTCCAAACCAATCTCTTTACAAATTGGGACCAAACTTTCTTTAAGCTGCAGTGCGACCGATTTGATTTAGACATTTGAAATACTTAAAATTTTATAAATAATAATAAAATGATAGGTAAATAATAATAAAATAATTTAAATTATGATATTTTATTAAATTTTAAAAAATTAAAAAAAATTAAATTAAAAAATTATAATTAAATTAAAAAATTATTTAAATATAATTTTTATTTTAAAATTTAAAAAAATTGTATTGATTTTTATATATTTTTTATACTTTAAAGTTTATAAAAACTGTAATGATTAGATAATGATTATATAAAAAAATTAAAGATTTGAAATAGAAAACTTTTAAAAATTTAAAAAATTATGAAAAGTTGTGAAATTTTTTTTTATCTCTATGGAATTAATTCTCCATGACTTGGTCATGTTTGGTAAGAATGATCATACTGAAAAGAAATAATAACGAAGGAAGGGAAGGAGGGGGAGGACTGCCACAAAGCCTGGATAATAATGGCAGGAGGAGCTGAGAACCATAAAACAATCATGGGTCTAAATTCTAAGAACTTTGGTCGGCAGAATGAAATCCTATATATATATATATATATGCGCTAAGGAGGAGATAAGTTGATCAGATGAGATGCATGGAATTGGAGCTAGTATTAATTTCTCCATTATTGCAGTCTGAGATCGAGGAGCGGCAGAGTGGTGCTATTCTGTCGTTCAAATTTACAGCTCAAGTTTATTACTAGGTTAAAAATATTTTTTTATTTTTTTTATTTAGATTTTTTTATTTTAAAATAATTTTAAAAAATAAAAAAAAAATTTAAATACATTAATAATTATTTCTTTAATTATTAAATAAAAAAAATTAAAATATATGAGATGTAATAAAATAATATTTTTCATAAATGATATAGTTGAAAATTAGGAAGAAAGTGAGGACCTGATGACGAGAGGAATTAACACTAGAGATGCGTCACAAAGGCATATATTTGGTTTATTTAATTCTTCCATTTGCGATGGCCAATCATATAGTGGCCGTTTTGGAGGAGAAGCCAATAGCAAATTGTCGGCAGAAAAGGTGTTTGTCGCTGTGCATGTATATCCAGGGATTAGGTGGTGATCGTGATAAGGTCTCTCGCTCCAATAATTATCTAGGTTCTACCAAATCATGAGTCCGGCTTGGGTGCTTTTCGATTTCTTAAACTTTCTTTTATATGATTTTACCATTTACTTATTAATTTTTTTTTTGATAGTTCAATCTGAATAAAAAATCTTAAAATATAACATTCTGATTGATTTAAAAAAAAAAAAATTCAATCAATTAACGTAATTATATAATTTTAAAAAAATTAAATTAAATTTTAATTAAATTACATGATTACGTTGATTGATTAAATTTATTTTCTTCTAAATTATCGAAGAATGTCTTATTTTAAGATTTTTAAACCAAATTTAAATAACAAAAAAAATAAATAAATAAATAACTGGATACGAAAGCTATAGTAAAGCAAGTTTAAGGGCATCATTATCTCTTTTTTATGTGAAGAAGGAAAATGATATTCATTATTCCTTTTCCTATGAGTTGATAAACTAGTAGTTTGAAAATAAAAAGATAAGAATTAGCCTGTGAAGGGAAGAGGTACAAATAATGATGGTATCGGAAATTTGGTGTGGATAACATTTTTAGGACAAGAATGAACTCAACCGACTCAAGGATATCCACATACTCATCTCAGACACGAAAAATTTATAAGTTGGTATGGATAATGTATTTAGTAAAGTGTTTGCATACATAATTTTATTTATAAGATAAATTTTAAAATTTGAATCACATAAATCAAATCTTACCATTTAAGTAATGTGGATGATATGCTTTATATACCGACAACACTACTGTTCATTTCTCTTCTTACGTAAAAATGTGCCCACCACTATACTTTGGACATCCTAAACCCTATCAACGAGCCCAAACCCTAACTCGCCTAAAACCCTTTATCTCTCTTCCACATCAATGCCGAGTGTGGTACTGAACAAAACAATTACGGGTGTAACTGGTTGGGTTCAACCCGATTTTGGTCAAAATTTAAGACCAAACTGATATGTACTGGTTTTACATTTTCAAAAATCGATTATGCACCGGTTACCCTCCTAAACCGGTACCTCTGGTTTTACCAGTTTCCAGTCTGATTTTTCGGTTTTAATAAAATGTAATTTTGTCATTAAAAAATCTGTTTATAAAAAAAAAAAAAATTAAAAAATCTATTTTATTAAAAATCTTTTACTATTTACAAAAAATCTACTTTATAAAAAGAATCTGCTATGTAAAAAACATTCTACTATAAAAAAACTGCTACAAAACTGAAAACAAAAAATCTGCAATAGAAAGAAAATTCTGCTATGAAAAAAAATAAGTCCAAAAGTCTAAATTATAACTCCAAAAGTTCAACAAATTACAAGTCCAAATTCCAAAAGTCTAAATTATCCAAAAGTTTCACAAATTACAAGCCTAAATTAAAAGTCCAAATTACAAATCAAAATTACAAGTCTAAATCCAAGAATATCCAATAAGAAATTTTACAACTAGAACAAATAGTTATGCACCATGCCAATTGCCACCAACTCCAATAGTTCATTCAACAACCCTTGCAATTGTATGAAAATAAATCAACCAGTTAATTCTAATAAAAAGTTATTAATTACATTAAATGAAAAAAAAAAAACTTGAGGAAAGATGTAACAAGATGACCTACTTTAAATTTAATCATCTCCAGCCAAAGAAGTAGGTCTTGAAGAATTCCCTAGATTTTTCATTAGCTTTACACAAAAGAGAAAAAAAGAATAAGCATAATAATTAAAATAAATCAAAATATGATATACACATTAGAGACAGTAAAAGAAAAGGTGAAAGATGCTATATACTTGTATCAAATTTCTTAAACTCCTCAATATCATCCATTAAATTGCGAATGTTAATTAGGGTAGAAGAAGAACAAAGTCAGTTTTGTGTACAAATAAGGGCTTCTACCATAAGTGGAGATAGGCTACTGTAGAAAGGATCAAGTACTCGACCTATTGTGCCAAAAGCCGACTCAGAGGCAACTATAGATATCGGAACTGCAAGAACATCTCACGCAACTCTTGAAAGCATGTGGTATCTAATAGAGTTAACCTTCCACCAAGTTAACAAGTTGAATTTAGCATCATCTTTTTTCACAATTTTCAGAAAAATACCTCTCCAAAGAGTTCTCACTCCTAATGCTTTTTAAATTGAGCCAATTTAAATGATATGAAATCACCTGTCCAAGTAGTTGAACTTGTAGTACTAGCCCTGCCTTGGCTTGATTGGCTCATAGTTTGATCTTGTGCCCCAACATCATCTTCATCATTTTCATAATAACTATCGTATAAACGAGTCACGAGTCAATGCATCTTTAACCCAATCCACTAACGTAAAAACTTTCAAACTATTGTCATCATATATTCCTTCAAAATAAAATATTAGATAACGCATTTTATATCGAGGATTAAGAACCAACCTAACATACGACAAAATATTCATTTTTTCAAGATTTTCCCAATACTTCTTAAATTTAGATTTCATATTAAATGCCATTGTTCTCAAATTATGAAGCGCTTCCTCACACTCCAAATTAATTGCATCTTGAATTGTCGCTAGCTCAAATACAAAATAGTTGCAAGTGACATAATTGGCCCTCGAGAAATGCATGGTTGTATCGTAAAATTTTTTAAGAAACTTTACAAATAACTTACTCTTATCCCAATCATCCTTGGTTGGAGGCTCTAACTTGGGATGCCCCTCTTTTACTCAACTCAATAACACCATCATCATCCTCACTATTATCCTTCTCAACGCTCTTAACATATCCTGAATCTTCGTCCTCTAGCTGTTGAAATACTTTTTGAAACTTTTCAACCATATCCAACATCATATAGGTGGAGTTCCAATGAGTCGCTACATTTAAGCATACATCGCTTTTACAAGTAATATCCCCACTATCACAACATTGCTTAAATGTGTTTTACCTTTGTGGAGAAGATTTCACATACTTCACAGCCCCTCTAATTCGTGCAATTGATTGATCAAATTCTTTCAACCCATCCCGAACAATCAAGTTCAAGATATGAGTACAACATCTCATATGCAAAAACTCATGTTCCAAATTCGTATTTTTTCTATTCATTGTCTTTTTTTTATATATGAAATTGCCCAATTATTTGAATTTGCATTATCAAGTGTAATTGTAAATATTTTGGGCCTCCTTATTCAAGCAAACACATTTTAATTTTTTTACCTAGTGTCTCACCCATATGGTTTTCTACATTACAAAAACTGATAATTCTTTTGTGCATTATCTAATCTTCATCAATAAAATGCGTGGTGAGACACATATAGTTAAAATTCTGCACAGATGTCCATGTATCCATGGTTAGACAAATACACTGCCCCTTAAGAGCACTTTTCAACTTGTCTTTCTCTCTCAAATAAAGCTTAAAAATATCTTTTGCAACCGTTACACGTAGATGGAAATTCCATCTAGGTTGCACAACAAGCATAAATTTCCTAAACCCCTTCCCTTCCACAAATCTAAAAAGAAGCTTATCAACAACCAATATTTCTGCTAAGGCTTCTCTACAAGCATCAACACTAAAAGCAATAGGTACAAGCCCTCCACTGGTTTCTCCAGGCTTGAAACCTAATACAGATTGGTTTCTATCCATATTCCTAAGTTGAGACTTTTTATATGTTTTTTCTAAGTGCTGCACCATTGATTTTGTGCCATTTATATTAGGATCACAATCAAATAGTCAATAAAATTTGCATGCAGCCCTAGGTTTCGAATTATCCTCAATTTTAATCTTTGTAAAATACTTCCAAACTATAGATATTTTCCTACCAGTGCTACCACTAACAGGACCAGTAGATGGCATACTTACATTAGACTTGGGAGAATGTGGATCATTAGTCATTGTTGATTCTATGGTCCTTTCCATTGAAGGTTGAACATCGCCGGATGTTTTTGTTTCATTTGAAGGATCCATCTGTATTAACAAAAATAAAATTATAAAATATTAATTTCAATAGTAACAAAAATCTCTAATCTATAAAATAAAATTAGCTATATAAGTTATAACAAAATGGAAGAATGAGATCTCATAAAAAAAAATGGAAGTATGGTTGCATTTAATAGTTTGATATCAAACTTCAATGATTTGCAGCTGAGAAGCATACCTAAGCATCCATTCATTTCAGTATAAACTAGTCTAGCAGGAAATTAAGGTTTTGAGTATACATACACCTCAAATGCAACAGTACAGACTTCCTATTGCTGTTATTTCAAATAGGATGCTTTTATTTTTGTTTGAGCATAATAATATATAGGCGATCTGCCACCTTATTCATTTGCTAGTGATCATATATATATATAATACCTCAAAATTAAGTGGGATACACGAAATTTCTGATCAAGACATGAGTTTTCATTACTTATGATGTCAATTGGCCTTTGAGTGATCTGTATATTATATATGAACTTTACAAGATAGCTATACATGGAAAGAAACTAATTGCCGAGTGATTCTAGCATTCTAGCCCTATATGGAAACTATATATTCTGCCAATATGTTAACTGTACAAGCCTAAGTAAATTAAGTAAAGGTGAAATAAGGAAAGAAGAATAGAAGGAAAGAAGATTGATGAATGGACAGCAAAGCTGTCCATTGACGGAAGAAACCAGGAACTTTGTGTATTTCTTTCTTATGGAGGGACCTTTTAGAGGAATGAAAATATACGCAATTATTTTAATTGAGTATTAAGTCCTATGGCATTGTAGAATTTTCTTACTAGACCTTAAACCACAAGTTTGAGGTGCCAATACTAGAGACTTGGTGTAGTGGTGGCTAATCCAATAGGTGCATGGGGTTCTTGTGTTTGCGTATGGATAATAGAGTGGTTCCTTATGTGCTGTTGCCTCTGTCCCATTTTGATTGTCCTCCTTCCCGCTTTTGGATGCTCCTTGTGGTGGTCCATATTAAATACAAAATATAAGTAAAGGTTGGGCCATGCGTTTTTAATACAATCTTCGATTACTTATAAAAATACTCAATAATAGGAGCATTTTGGTCACATGCTTTTTCCATCCACGAAGTCATAAGTTGAGTAATGTTACCTTAACAAGTAGGGAGGGAGTGTTAGTTTATTGTTCTAAGGGTGAATCTGCTGACCCGCTTGCACATAATTACTTTTTCTTTCTAGTTTTGGTCTAAAGATGTCTTTTATATGTTTTATTTTATTTGTGCAGCTGACTCTACGTAGGCTCATGGATAAAGTTACACAAATCTGGAAATCTGAATGAGTTTTCAATGGTCTTGTTTTGGGGGAAACTTGTTTTCCTACAAGCTTGCTTTCATGTGATAAGGCATTAATTCTTTAGGCATCCTAATAAAGCTCTCTCTACCGGTTCCATCTCCAAAAGTTAGGCTCACCAAAATCTCTAAATCCTTGACCCACATTTCCTGACGGCTGCCTTTGTCTGCTACTCTTAGTCTTAGTCTTAGTGTTGGTGTTTTCTTTTTAGTTTTTTTAAATAAGTTCGTTCCCTTCATTAAAAGTGCAGAGGGGCGCAACCCTAGTACACAAGATGCATACAAGAGATAACCCCTTCAATGATTTAAAGAACAAAAAACTTTGCCATTGCAATTTCTAATGATTTTTTTTTTTTTTATTGGTAATCAAGCTATTTTATTCATAAGAGAAGGCAAAGCCCAAGTATACAGGGAGTATACATGAGAAATACCTAACTATAGTTTACAAATGATAGTAAAAAGTCATGGACATTTAGTCGGTTATATACAATGGCCCCCACCCATGAGAAAATGTTTTAAAGAAAAAAATTTTCAGCTCCTCCATTGTCTTCTTACGGTTTTTGAGGCTTTTATCATTTCGTTCCCACCATATACAGCAACACATGTAGATAGATACCATTTTTCAGATTGCTGCGACTTGTGAATTACCGCGGAGACCTCTCCAGCTAGCTAGAAAATCCACCAAACTAAAAGGCATGACCCATGATAAACCGAGTCCTGCGAAGAAGTAATCCCGCATGTTCCTCGCCACCTCACAATGTAGAAACAGATGATCTACCGACTCCCCATCTTTCTTGCACATACAATACCAATCCAACACCATCATCCGACGTTTCCTCAAGTTATATGTGGTGAGAATTCTGCCCAATGTTGCTGTCCAGACAAAAAAAGCAGCTTTTGAAGGAGTTTTTGTCTACCAAATGCTCTTTCATGGAAATGTGTGCATGCCTGGGCTCGTTTAAAACTTTGTGAAAAGACTTGACAGTGAACTTGCCTTTCTTAGATGGACTCCAAATCATCCTATCCATGTGCCCTCAGTCATACGTACAGAATACAGTGCCAAATAGAACTCTGTGAACATCTCCAACTCCTACTCTTGAGCTGCCCTAATGAAATCAACATTCCATTCTAATGATATATATGATAGATAGGGCTGTGGAACATTTAAGTATTGATTCCTCAAAGTTCATATTTGTTAAAAGAACCTGTATTTTCTTGTGATGGTTATGGAAGCTATAGATAAGTAGATTATTCACTTTGCTACCAGCATGTGTGTTTGCAAGTGTTGGAAAATGGAAAGAAATGGCTTGTAGAATCATTGAATTGTATTAGCCCTTTGACTCACCAACTATCTACATTTCATAGCTATGTTATGTTACTTTGCTGCTACTATAGTTTGATCCTTGATTAAGTAAGATTTATAGTTTCCGGTTGGGACATGGAATTGATATTTATATCCATGTTTAATGTTCAAGTCCTCTGTCTTCAGCAGCTTTTTATGGTCGTTCTTCTAGAAGAAGTATAGCAGAGAAACTAAGTTAGCTGAAGGTTGAACGGGGCCTTAAGTTTTGTGAGTTAAATTGTTGTCTGGATAAGGTCTCCAGTGTCCAGTTTGTTAAGAAGAGAAGTACTTAACAGGTGTGCTTTGCTCAGGTAAGTGTGACTATATTCTACCTGATGCTGGATTTTAGCATTAATAGATTCATATCTTTGTAATCTTCTGATATTTTTTCATTTTGTCAGTGTGAATTTGCTTAAATTGAGCTCTATTATAGCTTACAAAACTATAATTTTGTTGCACATTGTCATTATTCATTGGCATCATAAGTGATTTCTTGTTGAATGCTGCTTAGTGGTGATGTCTTTAATATTATTACAAGTTGGAAGATTGAGCAAATTTGAAGGATGCAAATACTGAAGAGAGAATAATGATAGGAGTATAATCAAAGGATTTATTTTTTCCTATCCCAAATTTAGTATTTAACTTCTAAGAAGTTGATTTTTGTTGGATGTGATAATCTTATCATTGAAAGCTTCTTTTGTCCAGTTGATCACAGTAGCTTGTTTTGGGTGGAAATCAACTTGTCGTCCTATTTGATCTCTGGTATTGTAAGCTACCAGTTTTTTTGGAACTATATTAGAATTTTGTCATTCTATATTACAACCTTATGTTTGAAAGCACAATTAAAAAAGAAAAAGAAGGAAATATAGCTATTTAAAATGGCTACTTAAAAAATAAAAAGGAGATATTTCTCGTATTGTAGGTTTAGGTTTGAATATTATAAGAAGTGAGTGCATAATGTTTGGTTTGGGGGTGGGTGTGAATATGGGACTGGTAGCACATGTGGGTTCGAACAAGTGTTCTTTGTAGATGAGAATCGCATTCATATGTAGGAGTATTTGTGGGGTTTCTTGGAAGGAGAAAAGATCCCAATGGAATTGCTTTATCTCTGTAATCTAGAGGACCTAAGAAGAGCAGAATTTTTCTAGAGTTGAAGGGCACAAGAAAATAAGCTACTTATATGGTGCCTTTGCCATCATTACAGGTTTACCCTATATCTCTTAATTTGATTCTTAGAGCAATGGAAATTGAAAATGTTTTCTGGGCTTTATTCTATATTAGATTTGAGTTAGGAAGAAACAAGCATACAATATTTCCAAATTAATAATTTATTTTTGATAATTAATAAGAGTTTTAATATCATAAATAGGCATAGCCCAAGTACACAAGAAGTATACAAGAGGAAATGCCTACATACAACGACTAAAAAGAAAGAAAAAACTAGAAAAACTCCAACACTTCATCACTATCCATTACAAAAGTCTTAGCCCATAGACATAGTGTTTTAAGGAAAAATTCCCTAATTTCTTCCATCGATCGCTCTTTGTCGTCAAAACATCTCCCATTCCTTTCTAGCCATAGACACCACATCAAACACGAATCATTTTCCAAATGGCTGCAATAGGTAGACACTGCCCAGCATATGTCCAGCAAGCTAGTAAATTCAAATTAATAAATTTTACTTTCTCATTGGTTGAATTTACAGATTCCATAAATGTTGTCCTTGTCCATGTTCTTTTTTTGCCTTTATTTGACTCGAAAGACTCTTTGGGAGCTATGTCGTACATTGTTGATGTGCTTGGCTTTGATTTCTATTTTTTTATTTTTTCCTTTTCCTTTTGTTTGTAGAACAACAAATAAAACTGAGCTTGAAATGTTGGCCATGAACTAATCTTATTCCACTTTTTGTGTAGGTCATTATCTGCAATGAATACTTTTGAAAACAAGGATAATGACTGGAAAACCGGTAAGTTAATCAAAGATGGAGAAAAGACAGCACGAAGTAACAGAGTGCTTAAGATACCTAATCAAGCCTTATTGTCTGGCTTTGCATATTGCGTTTCGTCATGCAGCATGATACTCATCAACAAGTTTGTGCGTTCTTGTGCTTTCCAGCTATGATTTTAATGCCGGGATATCTTTGATGTTTTACCAGGTAGTCCAATGTGATTCATTCCTTAGGAACTTGAGTTGCAATGTTTTCACTTTTCATGAAAATTATTTTGTTTGATTTACCTAGTGACCTTTCATAAAATGATCTGAAAACAGTTTCTAAAATCTAACGAGCTGATGACACTTATATACTTCTATGGATGCAGAATCTTATTTCAGTGATTATTGTGTCTATATTGAGTTTTCTGGGCATAATATCAACAGAACCTCTAACATGGAGATTGGTTAAGGTTTGGTTTCCTGTGAATGTATTTTCGTCGGGATGCTCATTACCAGCATGTTTAGGTATGAAATTTTCTAGTTTGTGTGCTCACCTTCATGATTCCTTTCGGTAGACTGAACGTTTTTTTAAAACTTGGTCCTTAAATATTCTTTATCTTTTCTGCAGCTTGAAATACATTAATGTTGCAATGGTCACTGTCCTGAAGATTGTTACTAACGTGAAAACTGCTCTTGGTGAAATGTATTTATTCAGTAAGCATCATGACAGCAGAGTGTGGGTTGCTCTGTTCCTAATGGTATGTTCTGTCGCTCAAAGTGTAATATGGGATTCGGTTTCCAGAATCGATTGTCATGTGGAACAAGATGATCAACTTCTTACTCTTTTCTGGTTTTAGTTGCTTGCATTAAGAGTGTCTCGTCCTTTTTTTGAAAAAAAAAGTAGGCTTACTCTTTATTTTTTTCTTCCGTCTCCTTCAGGTTTCTAATACATGTCTTAAACAGTGAAGTCCATATAGATATAACCCCTAAGGGTTGGTTCAAGTGGTAAGGGCCTTGGTCTTGGTAGTATGCTCCCTATAGGTCTAAGGCTCGAACCGTGCAAACAATTTTTAGGGGTCAAGTCCCATTGGTGAAAAGGCAATGACTCACCTGATCTGTGTGATGGGGACGAAAAGACATGTTATGTTTGCATGGTCTCCTAGATTCTTCGTCATGAGAAAGTGAAGAATGCAATAGTGTGGGGAAGAAGTAAGATTGGCGTACCTGCTGTGTAGGATGTTCATCTGGTGTTTACGTGTTAGTAGCTGATGTTCTGCAGTAACTCCCTGGGTTAGGCATATGTTTAAAAAGATGTGTTACACAAGTACTGATGTGTTCTTGCTCATATAAATGTGTGATTGGCTGCTTAGATGAACTCTAATATCATTGTGTTGACTGATGTAAATTGTCAGCAACTAATCTTGTTCTGTTTTAACTTCTCGGGAATTCAATGGCTTTACTGGATTTGTGCTTTCCTGAAGTTGTTTAATCTGTTATATAGATTCGCTTTAAACATTTTCATGAATTTACAAATGAATAAGTTTGAAATCGTTTTATGTCTGACTTCTGCAGATAATTTCAGCCATTTCCGGAGGGATTACTGATTTATCTTTTCATGCCGTTGGCTACGCATGGCAGATTATTAACTGCTTCTTAACTGAATCATATTCTGTGAGTACACAATTTGGACGCCTTTCTCAATGAGATTTCTGTTTTTCTCGGTAACAAAATGAAAGCCAGATATACATATTGGTCATTTGACTAGCTATGTGGTGCAGTGTTGAAAAATTGGGTTGGAGTCCATTCTCTTCCCAGACATCTTGTACATCTTTGCACAACTATCATGAGCTCTTTTTTTGTTAGAAAAGGGGCATGCTTCACCTAGATATAAAAAAGCTCTGGTGTTCACGAGTACTAAACACCTATAGTAATGTAAGCTTATCAGGATGTTGTGATAAGGGGAAGTTGAAGAAACCAGGAACTTTGTGTATTTATTACTTATGCAGGGACCTTATAGAGGAATGAAAATATATGCAATCATTTTTGAATTGAGTATTAAGTCCTATGGCATTGTAGAATTTCTTACTAGACCTTAAACCACATGTTTGAGGTGCGAATACTAGAGACTTGGTGTAGTGGTGGCTAATCCCATAGGTGCGTGGGGTTCTTGTGTTTGGTATGGATAATAGAGTGGTTCCTTATGTGCTGTTGCCTCTGTCCCATTTTGATTGTCCTCCTTCCCGCTTTTGGATGCTCCTTGTAGTATTCCATATTACATACAAAATAAAAGTAAAGGTTGGGCTATACCTTTTTAATAAAATCTTCGATTACTTATAAAAATACTCAATAATAGGAGCATTTTGGTCACATGCTTTTTACATCCACGAAGTCATAAGTTGAGTAATGTTACCTTAAAAAGTACGAATTTCTGTTGGTGTCCAACAAGTGGGGAGGGAGTCTTAGTTTATTGTTCTAAGGGTGCATTTGCTGACCCGCTTGCACATAATTACTTTTTTTTTCTAGTTTTGGTCTAAAGATGTCTTTTATATGTTTTATTTTATTTGTGCAGCTGACTCTACGTAGGCTCATGGATACAGCAAAGCAAGTTACCAAGTCACCAGAACGTGAGTTTTTACCCCCCTTTTCTGAATTTTTCGTCTTATATAATGGTATGTACCTAATATATAATGTCATTGACACCCAATTATTTTGTTACTGACATATTGAATTAATCTTCTTCTAATGGTAATTAAAGATGGTGGGATTTGCATGAGTTAACATTACCATGTCTTTAAAGATGATATCTTCAGAGGTGGAAGCTGTTTTTACTTGAGGTTGTGGAACAAAAGTTTTCTTATGATGAACATCTTATTTGGTCCGTGCAGTCTGAAATTTGTGTTGATATTGTTGAAGCGAGAAAAACTGCATTGCCATATAGCAAAGGTACTCAGATGAACTGCTACATTGTATGCCACCTATTCTTTTTTTAGCGTTAATTATTTTAGTAAAGATTGACTACAAAACTTGAGTTATGCTATAAACTAGGCTCACATTCCATCCTCATCACACTATATTGATGTGGCGTTGTTGATCGGCCTTTAATATAAAATATAATAAAAAATGTCTTGTCTCGTCTTATTTCATCATTATAACTTTTTCAAATTTTTATATAAAATATAATAAACAATTTAACTTTTTAAAATTTTAAAACAATAATAATATTAAAAAATAATATTCTAACAATATTTTTTTACTTTTAACTTTTATCTAAAATCATTTTATCTCATCTCTGAATTCAAACCAGCCCTTAAAAACGAGGACTGTTACATCTACAAAGAAATTATACAAAAATAATCCAACAAACTGATATGGCTTCATTTGATCATTTAGATTTATTTTATAATAAAATTAACTTTATAATCTGACGAATCACATCAAACCATGTCAATTTATAAAATTACTTATAATCACTTTGTGGTTAGACTATTTTCCTTTAAAAACCGTCCACTGTTTCGGTGAATTTCCAAAGAATAATGCTAGAGTCATTGCTCATTGCTGGAGCTCCCGTTGGGCTCTTGCATATGTTTTTTTATTTGTTTTTTTTAATTTATTTTTTATAGATTTTTAAAAAAATTTAAATAATTTTAAAAAAAAAATTCACAACATCAATCAAGAAGTATATTTTTTATTTTATTTTGTAATTAAAGAAGTATTTTTTAATGATTTTTTTTTTCTTTCTGATTAAAAAAATATTTCTTAATGATATTTTAAAGTTATTTTAATTTTAAAAATATTTAAAAATGTTAAAACAATTATGTAAAAAATAATTTAAAAAATACAGAAAACCACGTGCTAGAACCAGCGGGAGCCTTGTACAATTCCAAATCCCACACAGCGACTGTGTGTGGGACTAGTGTGTATCGTGGAACACAGAAACGATCATTTTGTGGCGCCCCCGGACATCTCCGATCCTCCGTACCTTTGGAACTCTCGGTGGACATGGAGACCGGCTCACAGACCCAAACCACCGATCCCGGTCCCAACCCCATCCCCAACAATCCAAACAACCGGAACCCTAGACCTAACTGGAGCTCAACAATATCGGGCTCTTCCCCTGTCTGGCCCACCATTGACGGTCCGCTGGGCCTGTCGGAGGAAGACTCGGTCAGCTATGCGAGAAGATTCTATAAGTTCGGATTCGAGATGCTACCCTGGCTTTGGGCACTCAATTGCTTCTACTTCTGGCCCGTTCTCCTCCACGCTCGCTCCTTTCCCCGCATCCGCCACTGTATCTCTCTTTCTCTTCTCATTTGCTTTTTTTTTTTTTTTTTGGAATTATTTTTCTTTACTGAGCATGAATTTAGGAAGGGAGTGAAAGAAAAATTTAGACTTTGGGGCGCATTCTTGGAAGGAGTTAGTTTTCAATTTTCAAGTTCTTCTTGTGGACATCTATGGCTATGTGACGTTATGGTTGCTGGTACTGGATCAGGTTGGTGTCTATGCAAAGTCTTTAGCTTGGTATTGATGATTTAGTCGGCATAGAGATTTTAAAGAAATTTACGGAATATCTATTTCACATTTCACAGCAACTATACTTTTGGTGAGCCAACCTTAAATGAAGGAAATTACTCGTATGGTTTGATCTAATTGGTGAAATGCGGTTTGCCCATCGGGGATTTGATGTGTTTGGTGCTTGTTGGTGACCGACCTATAGTTGAAGTGGATCAAACTTTTGGTTTCAGTAATGGCGTGAAGTTGAAATTCTATAATACTTGCTAGTTCAGGAAAATACTTCCAAGGAGGGTGTAGAGTTAAGATTTCACTCCTACAATTATTTATTTATTGGGGACCTCAAAGGTGCCAGCTGCATTGTAACACTGAGCCCAGTATTATGCGAAAGGTGATGATAACCATTACGTACGTTCCTCTAAATCTGCGCCCCCCCCCCCAAAAAAAAAAAAAAAAAGAAGAAGAATTGAAAACTAAATAGTAATCCCCTCTAATGCATCAATATGATTTTCAAACTATATATCAACACTATGAGTCTTTGACGTAATACCTTGTCTCAGCCATACCTATCTTCTTGTGTTTTGGACTAGTGATGAATTGCTTTTATTCATTAAGGTGGTTAAGTTATTGCACTTTGGTAAAAAAGAGATCTTCTGTCATTATTTGATGAATAGAAAGATTCCATTTACTATCAATGCTCATTCACATTCATTTAGTTGGGTTAGATTAGATGTCATGTTGTTAAACCTTTCACCACAGCACAAGTGGCCTTCCTCTTATATAGAAATTGGTCTGTTGCACTCTCATTCATGTGAAGGTAAGAAATATTTAGCCTGCAATCACTAACTTTCATTGTAATTGAGCTCATTTGGCGAAGATAGGACTGATCATTCTATGTGTAGGGCTTTGCATCAAACATGAATGGAATTCCCCACAATTCATTACTTATCTCTGGCTTGTTTTATTCTACATTAGAGCATCTTGTCTTTTATCATATTGCAAGCATAAGCTAATCCATAGGAAAGCCGAATTCAGAAAAAGCCTTTTTTTTGCGAGCATGTGTTTTCACTCGAATTTTAAATGCTGTGCATGGTTAAATGTTGTGCCCATTATCTTTGTGGTTTAACTGTTCAAGTATCCATTGCTTGAGGCGACTAGCCTTGGAGGATGTGTTTCTCAGATGCTTGATTCAGAGTGTTTTTCTGTCCCCCTTCTATTGGATCATTTCTTAAGCATGCGCATCTACTGAACTTCAATATAGTTTATGTTTTCTTTTTTCCTGTGGGACACCTATGTCTATTACCCACATCCATCTAACTGAAATATACCTTTCACAACGCATTCCAAGCAACTCAATTATGCAAAAACTGCCAAGGTCCTTTAGACCAGATGACATAAGGCCTGGTTTGCAAATGAGAGAATTAGATTCGAACCCCCCACCCCATGTATATATATATATAAAAAAATAGTTATACAAAAACTGCTATTTTCTTTATGTTTCTTTCCTTTTTTCGTTGACACTTCTACGTTATATTTCCTTTTTGGTTGTGTTAATAAACATTACATCTTGTAGATGTTGTCAGATCAGCAGTTGGGTTTGCTATATTCACAGCTATTCTTTCGTCATGGGCCCTCAGTTTTGCAATTGGAAGGGAGCGTCTCTTCGGACCTGTTTGGGATCAACTTGTAATGTACAATCTCGCTGAGAGATTAGGCTTGACTGGTTGGAGCTAGTCCTATGCCCTCTTCTTGTGAATTTCATCGGTCATAAACTTTGCATTAGCCTTTTTTCCCCCTTTTTGCTGGGTATTACAATAAACTTTGCATTAGCCTTTGTTCCTCTGCTCTATTTTGAACACATGATTCATGTAGATATGTTCTGATTGAGGCTTTCTGGAATGTTTTTGTTATGTAAGTTGATATTGAAGCCTTGCTTTACCGGAAGTAATGGCCTTATAACTGCACTATCATATTTGTCGGCACCCATTTTCAGTTTTCAAAAATATATATATATATATATATTTATATATCACATTATATTACTTTTAAAATAACATATTAATTATAAACTTCGGTCATATTTACTCGGCTATTGGATATATGATGATTAAAGCATTTGAAATGGCTTGATATTGAGCTCCCAAAGAAAGAGAATACATAGAACTTGTAATTCAAAGAGCCATAAAAACTCTCATACAAGGGTTTTTTTTTTTTTTTAGGTGTGCAGATTTATTCAATTAAAAACTTTTTATCATGCATACACCTTTAAATTTTAATTCTACAGCTGGGATTTTAGTTGAAGCCAAGACCTGAGACAATCACACTTCAATCTCTCTACTCCATATCAAAATATATTCTTCATTACATCCAACAGCCAAACCAGAGACAATCGAGTCATACCCATCGGAGCAGGCCGGCATGATCACCTTCTAACTCCACAGATTGCTTTCCCAGCATCCCCAAATTTGCCTAGTTAATTGCCTTAACAAAACGTTTGTTGATCTTCCGCTAGCTGTCCAATCGATAAAGATTAAACAAATTGTCTACTCTTCTCCTCCGGCCAAGGCCCGGAGATAAAACGTTGCCCTAGGCAAAACTTTCCCTCGCCTCCATCTGGACAACTCTTTAACACTAACATGATCCTTTTGTGAATGCATGCAGCGTACCCAACTGTTGATGAATATTCTCACTATATATTATATACTGGTGATCATTTTGCACGCACACATTATCAATGACATTTACAAAGCTAGCATAGAAATTGCTAGAAGTACTTGGAGACGGAATGAATATTGTTGAATTCAATTATTTCTTCTACCTTTTGAACGTCATGCATGCAAACTCCTTGGAAAGATGCGTCCAAAACGTACCACTCCAGTCTCCACATGTAAGTGATGCTGGCCCTTTTTTTTAATTTTCGTTTGTATTTGTTTTTTAAAGTTTTATAAGCTCTATGTCAATTTATTTTAATTTTTATTATTATTTTGTAAAGCTCTTCGTCAATTGTGACTTCTTCAACAGCCTCTAAATAAAGGGGAGCTATCCAGTTCGGGCAATAATTTTTGCAGATCTATTTTTCGAAAGAACGATATGTTGAAGAAAAAATGTGCATATACAGTAATCTGAAAAATAATGCGACTTAAAGGGGTGGAACTACATACAAGATAGGGGCGGTATTTAAAAAAAAATTAATATAGTATATAAATTATTATAATTTTTTTTTATATAATTGAAATTCCCCCCACCCCCCCCCAAAATACTCAGGCCTCCAAAACTTTTACTGAAATTGTCTCCCAATACTCACTAGCCCGCACTCTAACTTTTCACTTCACCTGACACCCTTAGTCTAGACTCTAACATGAGCTAACTTTTCACTTCACCTGACACCCTTGAGTCTACAATACTTGCAAGAATAACTCTATTTTATTTCTTTTTATCTTCGTTGTTAATATTCTAAATCCATAGATCTAGAAGTTTATGAATCATGATGATTATAATTTATCTAGAGCCTGACTGCCTGAGCCATTGGTGAGCTACATTTTTTTTTTTATTTGTGACGACGCATTGATTATAATTTATTTGTGAGAGACTCACAGTCACTTTTTTTTTTTTTTTCACTTACTTTTGTCAAATTTATTTGTTATTCATATGTTTTTTTGTTCACTTAGTAATAAAAACAAACTATAAAAAAAAAAAAAATCTAACAACTTTATATCATTACTTATTAAGTACTTCTTAGATTTATTTTTGACGTATAAGATGATTTATAGGCATGTATTTTTTGTATACAATTTTATGACGTATGATTATTATTTTTTATATAGTCACATGCAAAAATACATATTACTTATACTCACACATACCACACACTTTGTCATTTGCCCCCCAAACACTAAATCCTAGTTCCGCCCTTGGCGACTTAGAGGCGTGTAGAACACTATCTTTAAGGTGATAATTGTCCTTACTCAAAAGAGTTTGCTACTGGGTTACAAGCAATTCACCTCTAAGATACAATAAAGTCACCAACTGTAGACAATTTTGAAAATTTTCATTCAGAGTTTCTTTACAAAAGTGACTGAAAATATGAAAAAATAAAATAAATAAATTCGTGGGTCTCATCATCTATTTATAGAAAATGAAGTGGCACAATATGAAAAATCACAACTTTTAATTTGTGACTTTTTAACTAATAGTTATAGTTTAAAGGTCACGTTGGTTCATTTAGAGACCAAGGGTCGGCATGTTGGTTGGACACCTCCCTTCCCCAAGGAAGGTCATTGGTTTGAAATACACTTATTCAACATTTCAGTTGAATTTATTTTGAAGCATTGCACCCATCCAAGTGGGCCTTCAAATGGGCCGGTCCAAGCATCGTGTCTCTTATTTAAATTATGTTGTGGAAGGAGATGGGATGAGAATTTTGGGATGAGATATATTTTTAAACAAGCCCATTCCACGATTCAAATTTCAAAAGCAACGATCATGAATATGTCTGTGCACACACTAATGTGTGTTTGGTTTAACTTTAGAGATTCATACAGAATATCCAGGATTCCCAGATTTCCCACAAGGCTCAGTAAAGGTTCCATTATTACAGTTGGAGGTACTGTTTTGAATACCGTACCAGATGCCGTACCAGTCAAGGTACTGAATGAAATATTTCGATACCGGTACCGTTTCGAGATAGTCGATATATGAATAAATTATATATATACATTATATTCCAAAATAATAGTCTATATATAAATAAATTATATATAAATACATAAATATATAAATTATAAATAGCCTAGTCTGAATTGAGGTTCAAAAAATAAGCTTGTAGTTTGAAGAAAAAAATTAAAGGCCGAAATATCGAATAGTACAGGCCGAAATACAGGCCGAAATATCTGCGGTTCCGGCTGGTATTTGGGCCAGTACGGTATGGTATTTAAAACAGTGGTCGGAGGAGTTGGGCTGAAACTTTGGACCATGACCAGCAAGCATCCGGCTTACATAGGGGTTGATCAAGAACCCCAACTCCTACTCCAAGTCCTCCTCGATTAGGCATTCATCGAGGTGGCGGCGGCTGTATCGATAATTGGTGTTGCTCTTAGCAACAACAACATCACTACAACTATATTCGTTAAGGAGAATCATGATCATCATCAGCAACATGGCTACGAATGAAGGAGTAGTTGTTCTCCCTCCCTTAAGATTACACAACTCCATTTCAATATTTCTTAGGGTATATTTGAGAAGTGAGATAAGATGATAATTTTGTGAATAATAGTAAGATATTTTATAAATAGTAGTAAGATAGTTTGAGTTGAGTATTTTTTAAATTTTGAGAAAGGTGAAAAAAATTGAATAAAAAATATTATAAAGTTACAATATTGAAAATATAGTTTTATAATATAATTTTTGTTTTGAAATTTGAAAAGTTAAATTATTTTTTATTTGAAAGTTTAAAAAAGTTGTAATGATTAATTTAAAAAAATTATAATAATTAATTTAAAAATATTTGTAGTTGAATAAAGAAGAAAGTGATGATGAGCTTATCAAGAATTACAAGATGCGTGACTAAAGCATATTAGTAACTTGATTCTTTCCTCGGCTTGGTTTGTTTATTCAATACTTTCATTTAATCTCAATTATTATAATTTTTTAAATTTTTATATAAAAATATAATAAATAATTTAATTTTTTTAAAATTTAAAATAAATATAATATTAAAAAATATATTTAAATAATATTTTATTTAATTACTATTCAAAATATCTTATTTAATCTTCATTTTCTATCCAAACGGAGGATTAAAATATTTTTTTGGTTGAATAATAACAGCCGGGCCTTTTCGGAAGAGAAGCCACTGCCAAATTGTCGGCAAAAAAGTAGTTGTCATTGTGTGTTCAGAATTCCCTTAGAAATGATAACTACAGTCAGTACATAAATATTAAGTAATTTTTTTAAAAAATAAAATATAAATATAAAATTTATATTAAAAAATTAATTTTTAATAATAAATTTAATTTTTTAATCTGATAATAGGTTAAAGAATTAAGAATATAACTTTTCTTTTGACATAAATAAAGGAATCCAACCAAAAGCTAGTAAACAAGTCGGACCCATTTGTCAGAAGTAAATAATTGGAGCTAGAGACCTTATCCACGTTCACTTTCTGATTAATGTGAGACATTACCCACATTTACTTCTGACAAATGGGTCCGACTTGTTTACTAGCTTTTGGGTGGACTCCTTTATTTATGCCGAAAGAAAAGTTATATTCTTAATTTCTTTAACCTATTATCAGATTAAAATTATTTATGAATTTTATTTAGAAAGAGTGTCCAAACCAATTTATTTACAAATTGGAACGGAACTTTCTTTTAAGGTACATTGCCGACAATTTGATTTGTACACTTGGAATATAGTTCTATAAATATTAGTAAATAGTTTGATTTAATATATTTTATTGAATTTAAAAAATAATAATAAATAAAATTATTATAATATTAAAAATTTATTTAAATATAATTTTGTTTTAAAATTTAAAAAAGTTATATTAATTTTTATATACGTTTTGTTTTGATAATTATAAAATTTTAATGATTAAATAATAATTAGATAAAAAAAATTAAAGATTTAAAATTAAAAAATGTTAGATATTTGAGAAAAAAATTGTAAAAAATTTCAAAAAAATTTTTTTTTTTTAGTTTGGAATTAATTCTCCATGGCTTTTCTTGTTTGGTAGGAATGATCATGCTGAAAAGATATAAGGGAGGAAGGAGAGCGAGTACTTGTAATGTACAATCTCGCTGAGAGATTAGGCTTGACTAGTTACAGCTAGTCCTATGCCTTCTTCTCGTGAATTTCATTGGTCACACGTACACTTTGCTCGCATTAACCCTTTTTTTTCCATTTATGTTGGGTATTACAATATACAGGTGTTCCTGATCTGCTCTATTTTGAACACATGATTCATAAAGATATGTTCTGATTGAGGCTTTCTAGAACGTTTTTTTTTTAAGTCAGTTGATATTGAAGCCTTGCTTTACTGCAAGTAATGGCCTTAATTATAACTGCACTGTCGTATTTGTCGGCACCCAATTTTCAGTTTTCAAATTAATTTTAGGAGATATTTTTTCGAGTGAAGAATAGACATATTAATTTGTAAGATATATTTGTAGTTATAGGGCATATATACCAGCTTCAAAATTGTTGTAGAAATCGCAGAATCTTCTCCAAACGATCGAAAGTAATACATCAATTCAAACACATAAACGTAACAAGGTTTCACATTCATTCAAGGCAGTAATACACATAGGATATAGCTAGGAGAATGAAGCGTACTAGAACTGAAAGGAAACACACTAATTGAACGATTCAAATTTCACTTAGGCTTGCAACCGCGGCAGAATATACCTTTGCACACACATTGATTAGTGTTTGGTTTCTGTTCAGAAATGCATGAATCATATTGAGGGTCCTCGGGTTTCCCACAAGGCTTAGGTAAAGCTGGTTCATTAGGATTTCCGCTCTGAGGCTTTTGACCTTGACCATCAGCAAGGATCCGGCTTACGTAGGGGTTCATCAGGAACCCCAACTCCAACTCCAAGTCCTCCTCGATCAGGCATTCATCGAGGCGGCCGTCACTGCATTGGAAACTGGTGTTGCTCTTAGCAAGGACAACAGCACCACAACAATATGCGTTAAGGAGCATCATGATCATGATCATCAGCAGTAGCATTGCTAGGAATGCAGAAGCAGCTGTTCTCCCTCCCTTAGGATTACACACCTCCATTTCAGTATTCCTTAATCTTTACTCACTCCTGCAAATAGCTGATCTCCCTTCCTAGCCTTCTCCACTCACTCACAGAACACACTCATGTGTACATGGAGAGGGGAGGTAGAGTACTTATATATAGTTGAACATAAGGAAGAAAGTGAGGACCCGATGACGAGCGGAATTAACACTGGAGATGCGTGACAAAGGCATATATATTTAGGTTATTTAATTCTTCCATTTGCGATGGCCAATCATGACATGCCACCGATTGAAGATAATAAGTGCAGATTGATAGCATATAGTGGCCTTTTAGGAGGAGAAGCCAATAGCAAATTGTCGGCAGAAAAGGTATTTGTCGTTGTGCATGTATATGCAGGATTGGGTGTAAGGTCTCTCGCTCCAATAATTATCTGGGTTCTACCAAAACATGGGTCTGGCTTGGCTGCTATTCGATTTCTTAAACTTTCTTTACTATTATTTTACCATCTACTTTTTTTTCTTCTTTTGTTCCTTGAATGTGGATACCATCTAGAATAAAATAAATTTAATTAATTAATATAATTATATAAAGTTAATTTTTATAAAATTAAATATATTTTTAATTAAATTATATGATTACGTTGATTGATTAAATTTATTTAATTTTAAATTATAGAAGAATGTCATATTCTAAAATTTTTAATCTAGATTCAAATAACCAAAAAAATAAAAAAAAAGTAGATGAAGAAGGAAAATGGTATATATTCATTGAATCATTATTCCTTTCCCAATGAGCTGAGAAACTAGCAGTTGGAAAACAAAAAGAGATAAGAATTAGCCTGTGAAGGAAAGTGGTATAAATAATGGTGGTATCAAAAATTTGGTGTGGATAACACATTTAGGACGAATGAACTCAACCGACTCAAGGAAATCCATATACTCATCTCAGACACGAAAAATTTAGAAGTTGGTGTGGATAATGTATTTAGTAAAGTATTTATATGACATAATTTGATTTATAAGAAAAATTTTAAAATTTTAATCAAACAAATCAAATCTTACCATTTAAGTGATGTAGATGATATGTTTTACATACCGACGACACTATTGTTAATCTCTCTTCTTAGACTTCTTACGTAAAAATGTGCCCACCACTATACTTTGGACATCCTAACCCTATCAACAAGCCCAAACCCCATCTCTCCTAACACATTTTATCTCTCTTTCACATTAATGCTAGGTGTGGTACTGAACAAAACAATTGCTAAAATGGTAATTGTTGACGACGTATTTCACACATCGGGAACGAGTCTCGGTCACTTGCAACATAGAGAAACTGGAGGGCTTGGGATTGTTTCAGGGAACTTCCGATACCAAAGTCAATATATCTTCTTCAGAGGAATTCCTTCAAAATAAGAGAATGTGTCCGTATTTTTACCTAGTGTTCGACTTTTATACTAGGTAGCAGGGAGACATTTTGTACCCTGTGTTAGGGGTCAGCGTCTCGCGCATAGGCACCAAGCCATAGTCTTTAATGCGGTGTAGTTCCCTGGATAGTGTCTTGACGGCGGGTGGGTGGAGCAGTCACTTCCCGTGCACTTCGTCAGGGGCAGGAGTGTCGCCTACAATCTCCGTCTAATTCTTGAATCTGATCCTTAAATGCGAGGCAGGATCTTTCCACAAGGTGTTCCTGCAGAGGGGTGTCAAGGCTTACGGGTCTTGTTGGTCCACATCGACACGTTTTCTGCGTAGGTATGACCCCTCATTCTTCTTGTACAAACTGTGGGCCGGCTGTATTGATGGTTCCCAAGCCCACTAGATGGGCGAGACTCTGGCCGAGATGGGGCCTTAGTATCCCGACCAGGCCCAACTCAAAGGCGATGCATGTTACGGATGGAGACAAAGTCTCATGCAAGCACCGGCCTCATCAATGCACCAAGGAAAACAGAGCACCGAGTGAACCAAAATCAAAAGGTGCGGCTGCTCTGCAGTTGCCCAACTACTCCAACGAAAATTTCTTTCTCTTTGTTGCTATAAATAGAAGTGTTGTGATATGAATAAGTGTGTGCATAAGAAGAGAGTGCAGCGTGTATTGTGGTGCAAGTGAGTGACAGAAACAGAGAGAGTTTTCAGAGTTTGTAATTTCGGTTTTCATAGTGAAGCACAACAACAGTGGACGTAGGCAGTTGCCGAACCACTTAAATCTCGTCTCTCTATAATCTGGGTTTATTTTCTATCTCGTGCGAAAGTCCCAACAACTGGTATCAGAGCCTGTTGGAGGACGGGAGTTTTTTTTTAAAAACTCATTCTTGAAACTTGATCGAAATCAAGTTTCAAAAGTACCACTAGATTACACAGATCGAGACGAAATGTTTGGTGAAAATTTCGTCTCAAACGGAGCCCGGAGTAAGCCGCACGCGCAGCACGCGCCAACGCTGTCCATGCACACGCGCCTTCCAGAGGTTGAAGATGGATCAACCCGGCCCACTGATCCAGACCCGACCCGGCCCCGATCCAGACCCGATCCAGCCAAGCCGACCCGTGTCCCTGAGCCGAGCCGCGCCGATTCCCTGAGCAGAGCCGCGTCAGCCTGCCATGTGTCGCACTCTGGTTGGCAGAAATTGTTTTGCCCTGTTTAAGCTCAATTTTGATCTGATTTTCACGATTTCGGACTCGTTTCCAGCTAATTTGAGTGTTCTGGACGCAACGGTAATCTTTGTTTCTTCAAATTTGGACTCAATTGTAAAGTTATGGCTGGAGAGGAAGCTAAAGTCGTTGGTATCGAGAAATTTGACGGTACAGACTTTGCCTATTGGAGAATGCAGATAGAGGATTACCTCTATGGGAAGAGACTACATCTTCCACTCCTAGAAACAAAGCCAACTGACATGAGCGATGAAGAGTGGAGTCTCCTTGATAGACAAGTGTTGGGAGTCATTCGACTAACATTGTCAAGTTCAGTTGCACACAATGTGGGAAGGGAAAAGACCACAGCAGATCTGATGAAGGCTCTATCAAACATGTACGAGCAGCCATCAACCAACAATGAAATGCACCTGATGTACAAGCTATTCTACTTGAGAATGGCAGAAGGAACTCCAGTTATTCAACATTTGAATGAGTTCAACATCATCATCAATCAATTGGCCTCAGTAGGAATTGAATTTGATGATGAAGTACGTGCGCTGATTGCTTTGGCTCAACTGCCAAAAAGCTGGGAGGCCATGGGAACAGCCGTTAGCAACTCTTATGGCAAAACAAAGATGAAATACCAAGATATCCGAGACCATATTCTTAGTCAGGAAGTTCGCAGAAGAGATGCAGGTGAAGCATCAACTTCCAGTTCTGCCTTAAACCTCGAGACGAGAGGTAGAGGAGCCAATAAAAGTTCAAATCGGGGCAGGTCAAAGTCCCGAAGAGGCAGAAGTAAATCTAG